>JAYESA010000019.1:76385967-76481769 GCA_036927795.1 Iris macrosiphon | reverse complement strand
TATATATATATATATATATATACTAGTGCTTTGTTTAACTTGGTTTATGCTTGGACAGGGAATGATGAATGGTAAGTTTTATTATATTTCCCTTATATCGCACGGTACACTGCCACACGAGTTAGGTTTTATATCATATGCCATGAAACTGATCCTAATGCAAGACTAGAAATATAACATAATAGACTGTGCATGTAACTAAATAAACGTGTTTGGATTTGTCGAATGGGCGAGAAGCCTCCCCACTAGTGCATTCAATATACTGATAAACCACCAAGTTGCTTGCAGGGTACGAGAGAACCTCGTTCGGTGTGGAGTACCCCTCATATGCGCTAAGGCGTGAAGTTCGCTCTGGAGCCTTGGAGTGTTGCATCTGGAGCTAAAGCACATATACAAGATAAAATATATTGGAACAATCGCCTTTGTTATCATCCTATGTTGTAAGCTGCTTGTCATGCCTTTATTGTTTGGAGAGAGAGCTTGAGCCACTTATAATCTCGGCCTAGTGTCACTTGTTACATTATTTCTATATCAATAAAGTGCTTGCTTTATTTTTATACTTGTGTTTATTCTATGCTTCTACTATGGCGACTTTGTGAATTAGTTGTCGAACGACCGTTTACTCGTGTCATTCAAAAATTCTGCTGCATTGGAGACTATATGTGTAATATCTGTGGCTTAGCTATTTCTCTGTCGGTTTATTTCCTAGCCTTACGCGGGCGCAACTTATGCTCGCACGGCATCACGTCCATATGGGAACGATCGTCCTGCAGGAGCACTGGCATGGTGATTCGTGTTCAGCGGAGATGGTTGATCCTGTGGAAGATCGGGATGTGACATTTTGGTATCAGAGCATGGATTTATGTCCTTGGACTTCATATTGATTCTCTCAGTTTTGAAAGCTCGTTCGTGGGTTATATACACACGCTCTCTCTAGTTGACCCATTGGGATATTCCATATAATGAGTCTAAATATTTTTAAAAGTGCATACGAATGATTAATTGAACGGGATAGAGATGCGAAGGCCTTTGTGCTGAACTGTGTCAGACTTCGTGGAAATAGACTCGTGCTTGAAATTTTTAAGTTATGTGTGTAGAAGCATAAAAATCATGCAGGCCGCATAAAGGTCATAACCCCCCTCAAAAATGAAACTGAGGCACAAATAAGCCATATGCAGCCTAAATAACCAAGCTGCAGAGAAGCCACATGCGGCCTGAACAACCAAGCCACAGAGAATCCATATACCACCTGATCAACCAAGTCACGAAGAAGCCACATGCGGTCTAAACAACCAAGCTACAGAGAAGCCACATGCGGCCTGATCAACCAAAGATCTAGAAGCCACATAGTACACTCTATGCGGCCTGAATGACCATAGAGCATGGGGGCCACATAACCCCCCCCCCCCCGACATAATATTCGATGTTTGTCAGACTCTTTGACCATCACTCATCACACTGATATGCTTCAAGACTTATAAAGACAACGGCTCAAGAAAAGATAAAAAGTTATATCAACTCATTGATGGCCTCGACAGGCGTGCTACACCACATACCCATTCATATGCGGCCATATACCCATATGGCCTTGTCATCATGCGACTAGAGTATCCATCCGACCAAGGCTAGATGAGAGCTTGCATGCATCTATATACCTATGCGGCCTCGTCATCATTCAGCCAGAGTGTCCACCCGACCAAGGCCAAATGAGAGCATGTATGCGGCCACAATACCGTGCGGCCTGTAAACACCCAGAATTTTTCAAAATTTAAAAATAAATTTTCGGGAATTTTCTGTGATTTTTAATTAAAATAAATATTTTCTGGTATTAAATAATTTTGTGATTTTATTAAATATTAAAATATTATAAAAAATAATTTTGGGTATAAAATAAAATAATTATACATAGTGTAATTTTTTTGGAATTTATTGGACCCCAGAACAATTTTTAAAGACCTAATCCCTAACCCTTGACGAACCGCTTTCCCTCCCCGGCCATTTTTTGGCGACGCCTCGCCTCCCCTCGTGGCTGTTTGCCTCCACGCTATTCAACCACCGACCCGTTCGCCTCCCCTCCGCGACCCCTCTGGTCCATCTCCCTGCAACCGCCGAGGCGGCCCCCTATACAGCCCACCACCACCACCGCCATCTCGAAGCCACCAGTACCACCGCCACCACCATCGCCCCGGTCACCGCCCTGCACACGACGATGACCTCTGGAGATGATGACAAGCCCCCGGCGACTCCAGCTCCACCGTCAGCGAGCACAGCAGCCGCAGCAGCACCACCGAGCTCCGCCGTAGCCGTGTCGCGCCTCCCCGAGTATACGCAAAACATAGTGATTTCTGGCATCCTGTTCCATGTTTATTTCAACAACCGGAGGAGTACTTGAAGATCCCGCTGATATTGGAGCGACTATTGGTATTCAAATCCCAGGCAAGTGTACCTTGCCATACTTGCAGTAAATTGATTCATATTATTCTCTTGATCTATTTCTGTGATATATATATATATATATATGTTCAACCTAGGACCGTGTGACATTGCTTAGCATCCGAATAATATTCGGGTGTCAACACCTTACACGGAGTTATGTAACGTCACCTAGAGATTGATATCGCGACACTATATATTTTCGTGCTTGCATTATCAAGTACGTCATACTATAGGACACTTGATACTGGTCATGATACAGAATATTCTCGAGATATTCATGGTGATTCTGTATAGGTTACAGGATTTGTGACATAGACTTTATTGCATATGCTTAGCTATCATTATGACTCGCTGCATCAGTTAGAGGTCATGATCTTGTGTGTTATGGATATGAGACGTGTAATTACATTGGGTGGGGAGAGACACACAGGCTACAGGCTGATTATATATATATATATTTATTATGGTGCCGTAGGCCCACTATATATTATAACTACATAGTATAACTACATAGTATAACTGCTACCGGCTCCCCGACACAGAGCTTGTAGTAGTCTCAGCCTGAGTCCTAGTGATGCTCTTATTTGTATATCACTTAGCTGGTTACATAGTTTACCCTATTGATTTATTTATTATTATACTATATTATTTTGGCTTGAGTTATTCTTGTACCTTGTTATGTCCCCTGAGGACCTAGAATCTGGATTATGTTCCCAAGTTTAGCAGAGAAGATCTACCACGAGGTATACAGGACAGGAGCAGACATTGGAGCCGTACCAGTATCAGAAGACGAGGTGATCACCGAGGATTTCTTCTGAGTATCTGTTTTATCTATACTCAGTCTTTGTTGTTATTAGACTCTTTTGAATTGCTGTATCAGACATATTATCGGGTTGTTCCCCGAGATACTTTATTGAGACTTGATGTTGCTTTATATTTTATATTGATTGTATTTATTTCTGTGGATGAGATTAGTACCTTAGCCCCTTATTGTTGTTTTACAGCTTAAGTACACCCTGATGGCTCCATTAAATTAGGTTTGCCTATTGCAGGGTGCTGCTGGCCATTTCCATGTGTCTAGTCCCTCGGTATTTTGGGACTGGGGTATAACATGGTTTTTTTGGTGGCCCATGCAAGTCAACGACTAAATTATTTCGATTTTAACTAAGGAATCGAGCAAGCTTGCGATAAGGATAGGATAAGTTATAGGATCTCATCCACTTGCTTGAATCATTCTTGATCTCTATATCGGATTTGAATTAATTCTTTAACTTGCATCCTGCCTTGATTCCCATGTGCGCCTTTTATATTTTATTTTGGATCAGAGTAATGGATTCACAAGCAAGCAATGAGACTCCCGCAGGAACACCATAAGTTGCAGTTATCACCTACGACGATAAAGTGACACTAGTTGGTGGAGGACAATCATCTCAACAAAGCAATCAAGCAGATCAGCACTCTTCCAGCAGGCCCAGCAACCGTAGAGGACTCCACCATAAGGACGCGGACAAGCTTTTGCGATGACAATGGAGAACGCGCAGACTCATAGAGTAGCGAATACGCGTAAGATTTAAGTTATTCATAGCTATCAATTCCTAGTAATGCTTTAGCACGTGCCTGTTAGTTCATGACCTTAGCCTTAAACCTAGTAATTTTTGAACTTGTTAGTAATTGATACCCTAGTTTTTGTAAGCTGTAGATTTTCTTGCTCTATCCAGATTTTTTTACTCTTGAATTACCTAACTTTTATCGTCTAGGAAGATACTTTATTCCTTCCCTATGTGTTTTGCTTAACCCTCATCCTTCGATTTCTCCTTGATCATGATTCTTTGTTTGTGTCGTGCTTCGAACATATTTTGCAACCGTGTCATCTCTTTTGACCGGTTACATTTTGTTATTCTTTGTTTACGAGGACGCAGTCCTCTTAAGGGGGGTAGATTGTAAACACCCAGAATTTTTTAAAATCTAAAAATAAATTTTTAGGAATTTTCTGTGATTTTTAACTAATTAAAATAAATGTTTTCTGGTATTAAATAATTTTGTGAAATTATTAAATATTAAAATATTATGAAAAAATATTTTTGGGTGTAAAATAAAATAATTAGACATAGTGTAATTTTTCTGGAATTTATTGGACCCTAGAACTATTTTTAAAGACCTAATCCCTAACCCCCAACGAACCGCTTCCCCTCCCCGGCTATTTTCCGGCGACGCCTCGCCTCCCCTCGCGGCTGTTCACCTCCCCGCCGTTCAACCGTCGATCCGTTCGCCTCCCCTCCGCGACCCCTCCGGTCTATCTTCCTGTAACCGCCGAGGCGGCCCCCTATAAAGCCCACCACCACCACCGCCATCTCGAAGCCACCAGCACCACCGCCACCACCATCGCCCCGGTCACCGCCCTGCACACGACGACGACCTCTGGCGACGGCAATAAGCCCCTGGCGACTCCAGCTCCGTCGTCAGCGAGCACAACAGCCGCAGCAGCACCATCGAGCTCCGCCGTAGCCGCGTCGTGCCTCCCCGCGTATACGCGAAACATAGTGATTTTTGGCATCCTATTCCATATTTATTTCAGCAACCGGAGGAGTACTTAAAGATCCTGCTGATACCGGAGCGACTATTGGTATTCAAACCCCAGGCAAGTGTACCTTTCCATACTTGCAGTAAATTGATTCATATTATTCTCTTGATCTATTTCTGTGATATATATGTTCAACCTAGGATCGTGTGACATTGCTTAGCGTCCGAATAATATTCGGGTGTTAATGCCTTACGCTGAGTTGTGTAACGTCACCTAGAGATTGATATCGTGACACTATATATTTTTGTGCTTGCATTATCAAGTACGTCATACCATAGGACACTTGACACTGTTCATGAAACAGAATCTTCCTGAGATATTCATGGTAATTTTGTATAGGCTACAGGATTCGTGACATAGACTTTATTGCATATGCTTAGCTATTATTATGACTCGCTGCATCAGTTAGAGGTCATGATCTTGCGTGTCATGGACATGAGACGTGTGATTACATTGGGTGGAGAGAGACACACAGGCTACAGGCTGATTATATATATATATATATATATTTATTACGGTGTCGTAGGCCCACTACATAGTATAACTACATAGTAAAACTACATAGTATAACTACATAGTATAACTACTACCGGCTCCCGACACAGACTTGTAGTAGTCTCAGCCTGAGTCCTAGTGATGCTCTCATTTGCATATCACTTAGTTGGTTACATAGTTTACCCTATTGATTCATTTATTATTGTACTATATTATTTTGGCTTGAGTTATTATTGTATCTTGCTATGTCCCCTGAGGACCTGGAATCTGGATTATGTCTCCAGGTTTAGCAAAGAAGATCTACCCTGAGGTATACGGGACAGGAGCAGACAATAGAGCCGTACCAGTATCAGAAGACGAGGTGATCGCCGAGGATTTCTCATGAGTATCTGTTTTATCTATACTCAGTCTTTGCTGTTATTAGACTCTTTTGAACTGCTGTATAAGACATATTATCGAGTTATTCCCCGAGATACTTTATTGAGACTTGATGTTGCTTTATATTTCATATTGATTGTGTTTATTTCTGTGGATGAGATTAGTACCTTAGCCCCTTATTGTTGTTTTACAGCTTAAGTACACCCTGATGGCTCCATTAAATTAGGTTTGCCCATCGGAGTGTGCTGCTGGCCATTGCCACATGTCTATTCCCTCAGTAATTTTGGGACTGGGGCGTGACACGGCCAGAGTGTCTATAAGACCAAGGCCAAACGAAAGCACATATACGACCATGATGATATACGGCCAAGACGTTATGCGACTGTTGACTTGTAGGATCTTTCCGTTATAACTGAAGATAATTTATATCACAATCAGTACTGACTATGTGTCCAGCTAACCGAGTCACGCATGCAACAACCCTGAGATCTTTTCAAAAATATATCATAACCATGACAATATGGCAGCCTTTTCGTGACATACAACTATAGTTACAACCGTATTCTGTTGAAGAATTCATATGCACCCACCAAATAGAGGCATATGCGGCACCTATAGCCTATCATCATGATGGCTATAAATAGGAGGAACTTGTATATTCCCAAAGTATCACGACCCGTACCCGATGTAAGGATACTAGTCAGAAATAACGCCCAGCCTACGCCGCAGAATCGGCGGTAGAACGCTGTCTAGAAAGTCTATCTAAAGTAATGAACCACCAATCATGATAGAATACTCAATCACAGAACTAAGATAGAATGAGCACGAATCAGATAAAGAATAGAATAGTCACAATACAACTCATGAGTTTAAAATAATACATCAATGAGTCTGAAGAGTAACAAAAATAAGCTGGAGACAAATCCAGTACAAAAGAATACTATCATACTACAAAGCTACACTCCAGGGTCAACTGTCTCAGTTGGGATAAGTCCCTCTTGAGCCAGGGTCTCAGAATCTAATCCCACAACATCCTGGGGTCCATAATAGGTAGGGTACTCCTCAGTGTCATCTGGAAAAAAATATCCAGTCAGGAAAGGAGCAGAGTACATCTCTAACAGCAGTTCTAATCCATGATAAAAACTATGTAACAGTAAATAGCTGTGGATAAACAAGATGCACAAAATAGATACAAGAGATATATAGACAATAAGGAAATACTGGAAAGAAATACAATAATGAACAATATGCCAATAAAACAATAATACTAATGACTAAGTGTGTGAGTACTAGCTTAACATGTGATCGGCTTGGGCAAGATACAATGCGGCCTGGCTAATCATACGTGCGGTGCATGATCAACACTATTCGCTTACCAATACTTTATTCAATAGGGATTTGATCACATATCTATACTAATACTCCCCACCCCCAACTGGTATAATAGATCCAACCACGGTATGCTATGGCACTAGATTCCCCAAGAAGAGAGTGACTCCTCCCGAAAATTGATGTCTGTACATGTACAAGATAACCAATGAAACAATACTTGCACCAAATACACCATATACCAAGGAATAACATCTCATGACGAGATCCGGATATACCAATCCGTGTAACCATAGTGTCAAGAAAAACATGTATATCTACACTAGATACAACGAACATAGAGGATATCATAAATGAGAAACTATCAGAGAATGTACTCGCCTGAAGTCCAAAGAACAGTCTCACAGATGTCTGACTCGGTACCTCGAAGACCTAGATATGGAATACCACATTAATACAAGGTCCCGGAAAGAGAACAAGTCAAACTAGTCAACTTCTAGGTCAATAAATAAATTCTAAGTCAAAAGTTAACTATGGTCAACTCTAAAGTCAACTAAAGTCAAACATGGTCAAACCAAGGTCAACCTCACAAGAAATCTATATAAATAATATAGAATAAAATACAACAATTTAGGAATCAAAATTAGATCCCAAATTGGTACCCACACAAAGTATACTAATAATACAATTAATATATACCCTAAAATAATATATATACAAACCAATATGTATACAAATAATATAATATATTATTACAAATATTATACAAAACACATATATATACACATATAAATATATACAATAATAATCACAATACATATATATAAATAAATAATTATATACTTATATATATATGCACATATAAACTTATAATTAAATACTAATAGTTACAACACATGCACATATTAATGTTCATATTTTACATGGCTAGAAGCACACCTAAATATATACATTAATATACAAATAATTATATAATAATTATAAATAATATAATTACACAATTAAACACATAAATATATTTTATAAAACATTTATGTATAATTTATACTATTAACATAAGTACATATATAATTACATGCAAGAAAGCTACATATTATATTTGTACATCATATTAGCACACACAAAAATATATAGATCTATGCTACAATAATTACTATAATAAATACACAAAATAAATATATAATATCTATATATATTTACTAATTATAAATAAAGAATTTAAAGCATAAATAATTAGATCTACACATAAACACACCAAATTGGAGAGTATCACACCGTATCCCACTAGATCTAGGATACGCATGTGACACGAGTCCAACACACAACCAATTGCACCCCGAAGGACACAAATATGTCATAAATAATATTTATGAATAAATCAAAGTGTCAAAAGTAGATTTATGTGTCCGTGTCAAAATACGACATGTTCAAAGTCCCGTGTCGGAGGGAAACCCCCAAAATGATACGTATCACCAAATAGTTGGGATACGAACCACATGTACCCAAATATGGATACGACACAAGCCCCAAACACATAATTATATGCCCAATTGATCTATAAGATCAATTGACACACACAACAAAATGTAAATTCGGAATTCCAACAAAATTGACACAAAAAGCCCCATAACTTTCTCCATGGGTCTCCTATGAACATAAAACAAAGTCCTATGGGTAGTACATACATATGGGTTAATTTTACATGATTAAATCTCAGATTTAGAAGCTATTTTAATGGAAAAAAACTGAATTATACCTATTGGGAGATGGATTCCCAATGAAACCTCCAATTGAGATGAACTTGCTTCCAAATTGTAGATCCTTGCTTCCTTCTTCTAGATCCTTGCTTCTCAACTTTCTAATGGTGAATTGGGAAGAATTTGGGATGAATTTGGTATGAATTTGGTGGGAAATTGGAATGGGAATGGAGGGAATTTGGGAATAAAAAATTCTAGATCTAGATTTGGAATGAGAATGAGAGGAGAGAGAAATTTCCCCCTCTTTTAATAGGTCGGCCTTGCCCCTCTCCCAAGCAATTATAAAATGTCCAATGTACCCCTTGGGGCCTCTCATAAAGAAATAATTAAGGAAGGAAGCTTCTAGTCTATCACTTAATTAATTTAATCCATCTCCTTAACTATGGGCTTTCTAAATAGGCCAAGTCTAACTATTTAATTCATGTTAGTCCATGGGTCCAAACTAAACTAGTTGGGTCCACTAAAATAAGTCCAAAATAATTAAATAACATCCAACAATAATTAAATAATACAACAAAAATTATTTACCATGCACAATATTTATTTAAATAGAGAAATTACTAAAATACCCTTTTTTCCTAAAATGTGGTAGTGACAAGTCTACCCTCCTTAAAATAATTTTGTCCTCGAAATTCAAAGACGAAAACTACCCCCAAAAAAACACAGAACAGAACTAAAGAATCACAACTAACTAATGAACAGAACATAACAATGAACAGAACATAACTAGAAATAACATACCTCAAGGTACAAACAAATATGGATAACGCTCTCGCATGTCATCCTCTCTCTCCCAGGTAGACTCCCCCGGAGAGTGATGCCTCCATGCGACGCGCACCAAAGGAATAGTCTGGTTCCTCAGCACCTTCTCTCTCCGATCTAGAATCTCAACTGGCTGCTTTGGATAGCTAAGAGTAGGGCCCACCTCTATCTCCGAGTGATCCAATACATGACTAGGATCTGCCACGTATCATCTCAACTGTGACACATGAAACATGTTATGCACTCCTTCCAATGCAGGTGGCAAGTCTAGTCTATAAGCAACTGCACCGACCCTCTCTAGAATAGTGAAAGGTCCGATGAATCGCGGACTAAGCTTTCCGTCTCCACCGAAGTGAATCGTGCCTCGTGTCAGAGAAATCCTCAGAAACACCAAACCATCCACCTAGAACAAAATACCATCTTAAGAACTTAATCTATAACAAACAAAAACAAGCACAAACAAAATCTAAACTATACCTCGAACTCCAAAGGTCTCCGATGGCTATCGGCCCAATGCCGCTGTCTGTCCTGCGCCACTCGAAGTCTGTCTCTGATCAACTGAACCTTCTCCGCTGCATCCACAACTATCTCTGGCCCAAGCAAAACTCGCTCTCCAATATCGTCCCAAGACAAAGGAGTACGACACCTCCGACCATATAGAGCTTCAAAAGGTGACATCTCTATACTGGCCTGGTAACTGTTGTTGTAAGCAAACTCTACCAAATAGAGATGGTCCTCCCAAGAACCCCCGAAATCTAGTACACAAGTGCGCAACATATCCTCGAGAGTCTGGATAGTCCTCTCTGACTGCCCATCTGTCTGGGGATGATATGCAGTACTGAACTTGAGCTGAGTGCCCAAACTCTCCTGCAAACTCCTCCAGAAATGAGAAGTGAAATGACTATCCTGATCTGAGACTATGCTGACGGAAACTCCATGTATCCTAACGATCTGCCTCACATATATCTCTGCCAGCTTCTCCGTAGACAAACCCACCTTGAAAGGCAAAAAGTGGGCCGACTTGGTCAACCTATCAACAATGACCCAAATCGCGTCTTTCCCTCCTGGAGATCGTGGAAGTCCGGACACAAAATCTATAGTAATGTATTACCACTTCCACTCTGGAATGGGTAATGGCTGAAGTAACCCTCCTGGCCTCTGCCTCTCGGCTTTCACCTGCTGGCACACTAAGCATCTGGATACAAACTGTGCCACTTCCCTCTTTATGCCATACCACCACACACTCTCTCGCATATCCTGATACATCTTGTTAGCACCTGGATATATGGAATACTGAGAGCGATGCGCTTCCTGCAATACTGAGAGCCTAAGAAGACCCGCAAGACATGGGTAGCGAAGGTCGTTGTGCCTCACCTAACTGTGGAGCATGCACTCCCCACTTCTCTTTCTGTTGCTGAAGACGCACATCATGCGTCCACCCAGGCTGACCATGTCCATGAGGCAGTCAGGAAAGGTGCTCATCGCCCAAACTCTGGCAAAGAAAAATACTACGATGCCAAAAGTTTGGGTGTTAATACATGTTCTATGCGGCCATAGCAGAAGCCGCATAAGTCAGTAGCCGTAGGCAAAAGTCCACATGCGGCACCGATCGTCGGCAGCAGGCAAATAACCACATGCATAGCAGAACCTCCGTCTTCGATCGAATCTCACACAGCGCTAACTCCATGCGCCTTACTGAGAAAGGAGAGGATGTGAACTTGGACTCTTCATACTACGTACCGATATATGCCAGGTCGAAGAAGTCTAAGACAGTACGAGCTCGCCAAGCTCAAGCAACTGCTCATACGACCGGCCGTCAGCAGGCTCCACTAACTATTATGCGAGCCCCTGACGGGAAGTTGTACAAGACCGACCCATGTATCCAAACCGCAATGGAAAACGGATAGGGTCAGTCTCGAAAGTCTTTCATTAACGACTTTGGGAGAGTTCTTATACGAACCCCAGGACAGAAAGAAAAGACAACACCTACACTCCCATGTGCTCGGTCTACCCGTGCTCATAATAAGGGTGTAAAGGTGGATCATCCCTTGCTTGACTTGTGCACCATGATCAACCACAAGCGCAAAGCGAGGAAAGCAACCAAGGCATGTGAGGTATCCTCTCCAGGATACCTCTGTACCAACATCATTATCAACTGCTGTTGTGCTAAAATAGTAGTGCCAACAACCAGGAAGTTGGCATTACAATGGATGCAACCAAAGGCACCTGCCCGACAATATTCTAAAAAATAGGTGCAATTACCAAAGGAGGAGGATCTGCCCTTCGCCTCATGCTATTCTGCTTGGAAGTCTTCCTCCATAAGGGAGGTCGGAAGTCTAGTGCCTCAAACCCTTCGCTTTCAGCAAGCATGTCGAGAAGGCGGGCCCAAGGAGGACAGAAACTGATACCTACAGAAAGAGTTTTCTAGGGCACCCACTCCAAGAAGAAACTGTTAGCTATTAGGGGTGGTTCTTCCTCAAGACCCCTAGTGATTCTGTAAGCTAGGGATCGCAATCCCCCAGAACTCCATAACAACCCGGCATTCCGAGGGGATAGTGATTCCAAAGGAACATATATTGAGATCCCTAGGGGTAGTCACCCTCACCAGGAAAATGCATCTTCCTACATTGGGGGTAGTTTTCTATCTGAGTTCGAAGATGATGTGACACTAACAACTTTTCTCGAGGACTATTCGTTGCAAGAGTTTGAGGTGGAGAGTACGACGTCCATTGTTCTATCTACTTCCTCCCATGTAAGAATAGTGTACATGGCGGAGGATGATCATGAGAGCCCCAGTGATCGACAGTGCCTCGAGACTCTCGAGGCTATGATGCACACCATGAGTGCGTCGATACAAGCCTTGACCCAAAAAATCTGGTTATTAACCACACTTATTCTCTCACAGAGCCGTGCTACAACAACGTGGCAGAGTATAACGCCCTCTTTATTGGACTCTAGCTCCCTAAGCAAGTATGAGCCGACTACCTAGAGGCCTACGGTAACTCTAAGCTGATCCTCAGTCAGGTCCGGGGCGAGTACGAAGTCCATCATGAGGATTTGATTCCCTACCACCAAGCCGCGCTCGGTATAATCTCTACCTTTGAAGGGTTCTCCATAGAGCATATCCCTCGACTAAAAAACATCGAGGCTGGCACCCTTGCCGGTCTCGCTGCCTCCTTGGTCGTCCCTGCCGACACTCACCAGTTGATCACCGTAGTCAGGCAAGAGTTAGTCTGCCCAAAAATAACCTCTTCATATGTCTAAGCTATGCCATAGAGGTAGAAACTAGAATCCAAGACTGAAGGCTCCCGTTTATCGACTACGTAGTCTATGGAATCCTCTTCGAGAACCCAAAGGAAGTCACTTCCATCAGAAGATGTTCCCTCCGATTCTATTATGATACGGCTACGAAAATATTGTATCATTGTTCCTACGATGGTGTCACACCCAATTCTAAATTTGGTATTTTTTGAATTTCTATAATTTTAATTTTTCTCATATATATTCTTGTTATTGAGAGGGACTACACGAGACCAGTAGAATGGCCATTGGCATTGCCATAGACCTGATTTAGGACCCGCATGTAGAATGGACACTTGGTTTAGTTTATTTGATTGAACCCATGACTAAACCATCTTCCTTTCCTCTTAGCATATATATAAGTATATTCTCTCTCCTCACTCATTTTTTTTATTTCACTCTTCTTGCTTCCTTCTTCCTCCTCTCCTTCAAGCATCCTCTAGCCAAACCCTAGCCCTAAGGAGAAGTTGTTATGACTTGGACCGTGAAAGGTAGAGGCTAGGAGCCACCCAAGGCAAGTATATCTTGCTCAATGGTGAAGGCTTAATTTTCATAATTTTATATATATGTTATTTTAAAAATATATTTGATAAAAATATTCTTATTGAGTTACTAAACATCTTTAGTTCTTGGATTTTTGGATTTTTATGAGTATATTTGAGTAGATCTGAATGTAAAGTTTAGGATTTTTATGGATTTTATGTGTTTTTTGTGGTTTTTGATCTACTAAAACATGATAATTTTGAAAATTATTTTTTGTAGTTTATGGAGCACTTTATTTCGAGTATTTTGGCTTTTGGTTCACTTGATTCGGAGTTAAAATAAAGTTTTTATGAAGAAAATATGTTTTGGTTTTTTTGGAGTTTGTGCCATGGTTGAACCTGCTGTTGGAGAAGACGAAGTTCTCATGCGGCCAGCATCATCTACGGTCAAGAGTTCTATATGGCCTGACCTCTATGCAGCCTGGACTATTTGTCGTATAGCCAACCAACATGCGTCCATCTTGTTCGATGCATGACTGCTTACTACACAAAGTATTCTGGAACTAAGTTCTTGAACTCCTTGTATATTCACTCGCTGAATGAATGAGAAATTTGCTAAGTCGAAAGAAAATACCTATGCGGCCGAGAAAGCATGCGGCAAGCGAACTTATGCAGTAGTGCCCCTATGCGCCTCTTTTCCTTGTGGATGCATAACTCTGCTTTGTCCTTGCACATCTTTTTATAATTCTTGTCTTATTCTCTCTGACATATTTTATGGCATGTCACATCAATCATCTTTAGTCAATTTTCTCTGACACGCATTCATGACCTATCACTCGACACTTGAGTCCATGTGGCTAGTGAGTCTATGCGGCCAATGGGTGCATGCGGCCAGAGAGTCCATGCGGCCAGTGGGTGCATGCAGCCAGGAATCCTTGTACGCATTTTATGTTCCTTCTAATTATGTCCATTTACTAACTCCTTTTGGTGATTATTATTGTATGCTTTCTTATGTTGATACAAGTTTATATTACCAGACAAGTTTTGTATATAGTTCACAAGGCAAGTTTATGTACAAGTTCACAATCCTCACGATACCGTAGAAATATTTATGTATGGAAATCTATTGCATTTGGCATCGGACAATCGAGTTTGAGTATTGTCCAATGAATCGCGTGTTATGAATATGATAACTCATGAAAAGCTAGTACTCGTGACTCGTCATTCTAGGGGAGTTCTCAAGTGTCCATGACTCGAGAATTTAAAATAATTTAGTAATAATTAAATAAGATAAGATTTACCTAGATCGCTGGGAGGGAAGAATATTGCGCTACCGGCTACCCTGATCTCTAAGGGCCCTATGCAGCACGGAACAACCCTCCTCGGCAAGGGCTCCATGACTACCCAAGTTTACGCGTGCTGCGGCACTTACAAGACAAGTTTATGTTATAAGACAAGTTTATGTTTATAAAGCAAGTTTATGATCCCATGTTTAAGTTTATGCTCACAAGTTCAATTTCTGTTTTGACAAGTAACAAGTTATGTTATTGTAATATTTTGTGCATTTAAGTTTACTCAACAAGCGTACTCGTGGCTATCCGGGTTGACTGTAGTGTCGATGGTAGCAATATTCTTCAAAATATGCATTTAAGTAATTAAAGTATGTGACAAGCCTAGCTAGTTAATTGTAGCAAGTCGTAGAGCTGTTTGATCGTGCATTGAATATTGTTACTTTCAATTATAACTCGCTCTTCTAGTTTTATTTCTCTCGGCGCGTGGTTAGAGTGCAAAGTTCTGCTCGGATGAAGGACTACAACCCCGGTCTTTGTTTGGTTTAAGGGTTGTGGTCCCGATCCAAAGTAGTTCATATGACCTTTTGTCGCTCGTTCCCTTGCTTTCCTTTATAGCACTTGTTATCAGTTCCTCCAGTTATATTCTTGAGACAAGTATATTGGTACCGTACAAGTCTCGACCTGTATTTTATTCTCTATGTCTCTTATTTGTCTGCTTATTGTTGTGATAAGTTTTGTCTATCACCTTGAGATCCTTTGCGGTACTTGTTGCATGGGGTTCTGACCCTACTGGTTTTGTATGGCCAGACTATCCAAAGAGAACCAGGATCCATAGTGCTTCCAACAAGATGGCTCACACTCGTAGGACTGCGGTCGAAGCTCATGAGTGGGTTTCCTTCTCTTCCCCTCGTAGTGTTATTTTATTTTATGATATTTTAGCAAGAGGCAGTGTTAGCCCCTTATTTTGATATCACTTCTCCGACTTCGGTCAACATGATGTATATATTAGACCATGACTAGTATATTTGATCATGTATAATTATACTTTGCTAGTGCAGAATTTTGTATTCACTAGCTTCATGATCATATATGGTATATAATTTGGGACATCTTTTTACTTTCATATATGATATGCTCTTGTACTTGATGTTGATGGATTGAGATATTAAGATTTATCGACCTTAGGACTGACGACATAGCACGCGAAAGTTTACATATATGTCTTCTAGACAACCTTAGCACATTATGACTTATATCGGTATTCCGTAAGGTGTGGTTGTCCATGTCAGTCCTCGTATTTATCCAGTATTTTAGGAGCGGGACATGACAAGGTTTTATTGGTGGCCCATGCAGGTCTATTTTTTAGACTTGTGGGAGGACTCATCTTGTTAGAATCTCAATCCTCTATTTAACTTTGATTGAACTCCACTTGTGACCTGTACTTCTCACTCTCCTTGAACTGTAAACTTACTTGACATTATTGTTCTATTCTCGTCCCTTGTTGATATCCTTGTGTCCTTATCTTTCAGGGACAACCTACCCGCTCCTCCCTCTGAGGGTTCCGTTGCACCGATAACTCTAGCAGATCTAGAAGTAGGCTAGGGCCAAATTTTGTTATTGAACCAAGGGCAAGCGTTAGTAGGTTTCATCAGGCAGCTCCATAAGTCACGCATACCCGACCAGCACAATCAGCTCTACCAGTCTTGCTGGGATGGCCAGTTCAGCCCACTCCACAGTTCATACCAGCCCAACGGCGCCTACCGGCTTGCGAAACCCAATGGCGACTTGCTTTTGATGCCTATCAATGGTAAGTTCCTGAAGAAATACTATGTCTATGGCTAGGCTTATACATCTCTCTATCCCCATCAGGACAACAAAGATGTACAAGGTGCCTACTTTTTGTTGTTCATCCCCAGTACATGCTTATGCATGATATTTTCCTTCCTCAATAAGATATTATCGGTATTCAGGAGTCCCGGATACGTAACAGATAATTGATCCTCAAAAGCTCCCCAAAAAAGTAGTCCTCAGGTCCACCAACACACTGCCGCAGGGACCACTCAAAAATTAGTCTCGTTAGACACTAGCTATGTCCATATTACCTCTAAACTACTGTCCTAATATTTCTTTCCGACAGAGTTTGCCATGTCCATATTACCTCTAAACAAACCTTCTAGGTTTGGCTATCAATCATCATGTCCACATTACCACAGATATCGGTCGTCATTGTGACTTTGACAAGGCAACCTTAACAGGGACTAATCCATAAGATACAGGTTTTAGTACCACCAATAGAGAAATAAAGACTCCTCAGAATCATATTTGTTGGCCTCAGAAAGAGTTCAGCAGAAGCTAAACCTACCACCCAAGCATCTGTCGGTGGGACTGATGTCGGATGGTGAGACAACCATCCAATTGCAATTCCATTTCACATTCATCTTCCTCTAGAAATTCCTTTTATTTGCATAAGCTATTAAGGTGCCGAGGACACTAGTAGATGCCCAGAAGGAGCAAAAGGAATGAAACTTAAGTGGAACCCTGCTTCTTTAGTGCCAACCCGGGGATCCAATAGAGATGCCCCTTTCAAGTGACTCCAATCATATCTGAATATATTTTAATGACAGATTAGTTCGATGATTCTTCTTCGCCTTTAAGGCTTGTTCAATCAATCTCATAGGTTCACTAATTTTTATAGGGAATCTTATCTAAAGCCTATGATATTTGACTTCTCTCTTTTCCTTGAGATGCTTCCAGTGCGCTTCAGGGGTTCTCGAGTCCGGGAAAGGGTGTCATCGGTTGAATCAATTAGCCAATCTCGATCTTGATTCCTGCTCAAAACACTAGAGAACACGACCGGCTCTGAAACCATGGGGAGGCAGCAGGCGTGGGGTAGGTCAGTGAAGCCCTTCCACTTTCCTTCGCCCTTGGAAGTTGACTTTTTAAGTGTCTATAGATCTTAACATCTTGATCCCAAAAACAGTCTATCATTAGAGACCCGTGGCAAGGCAGTCCAGCTGCTTTCTTTATCTCGCTTGCCGCATCTAGCGTCTTTCGGTGCCACAGGGTGCCTCCCAGCCAGGGGGCAGATCGAATCAGAGTTTCCTTAGGTAGCCACCGACCCACAATTATCCTTAAACTTCCGTGCTTGGTGGAGAAGAAGCAAACAAGGGTACGCTCGTCCGGCGGAGGCAGTTCTTTCCTTTTGGCTCGACGGAGCTGAGCTGGCCGATCAGACCTTTCATGCACTCGTATTCATCTAGACCGACGGTGCTAGCACGATCGCGTGATAGGCGGGGACATACTGGACGTAACAACTCCCATCGGTTGGGGGCTGTGTCGCCCTGCCTTTCGATCGATACACAGTTGAGGAGGCCGTTCATGAATGCTACAGGTTAAGCGGAAGGGGAGTTGAGCATGACGAGAAAAGGTGGGGCATTGCTTTCTTTCAACTCCCTGCCTTAAATCGATTGCCAGAAAGCTGCTAGAAGGCTAAACAACTTCCTCAAAAGGTCTCCTTTAGGCTTAACCGATCAGATGCTGACACCTCGTTAAGCAAGTTCCAAACGATCGTCGAAAAAGGGGCGCTTCTAGCTGCGGTCCGATTCTCTATGAGGAGCGTTCCAGGAGTAGCCTGTCTCTATTTGATCACGAGAGGCTTCTTCGAGGGGCTTGGCTCGCAACTAGACAAGCACGCGTAATATTACGCCCTGGCGAGGCTCCCATAGGACTTAGCAATGACCGGGTGCCAACTCGATAAGAACTGGCTACTGGACAAGCTTCAAACTCGTCCGACGATGCTTAACCAGCGAACCCACGGGGCGGTGCTTGCCTCAGTGGAGTGCTCGTAGGGCGAGCCATCTTCCTAAAAGGAGTGACCTTTCTTCCAGAACCTTTGAATGAAACTGAGCGAGCAGCAAGCGTAGGCCTTCCATCGCGATATTCTTCATAGATCCCACACCAAAGAAAGGAGAAGTAGAACCAGAGATCTCCGAATATCTCTATTTCCGGACTATGAGTCAAGACACAAGGCAAGGGTAAGGTTCTTGCGAGTTTACTTACTTTCTATAGCAACTAGAGTGGTTCTCGGGATATCTCAGTCCAAAGTCAGAGGCAGTAGGAATGAGTGTGCGATTTCGGTCTTCTTTCCGGTTCAATCGATGGCTGGCCTTCACATCGGCTTTGGTTCTGCGCTCTGTCAGCGCGGGCGATCCATGAATCCCGCCTATCTGAATCTATTGTAGAGGCGAAGTAGTGGTCTCTTTCTTTCCATTATGAACGACATGCTTTGTCTGCTCCCTCCCCGTGTCCATTAGCGCTCCTGTCCAGAGCGAAGAAAAGGCGAGGGGTAGGAGGGATGCCTGTCTCGGAGGTAGCGGGGTTGCCTTGAAGGTGCGTCTGCTGTTTCTCTTATTTTGTTCCTAGGCCTATTGGAAGCCTTTTTATGGTAGTCTTTGCCGAACTCTTCTAGATTTGAGGTTCAAATAAAAGATTCTTCTCAATGGAACTGGCCATCTAATCTATGAAGATAGGCTAGTCCGAGATAGAAGATTGAGAAAAGTAGGGCAAGTGGAAGATGTTCTATGAGCTGCTTGTTTTCAGTCTTTTTCCATATCTAGGTAAGAGAAAGAAAGACAGGAGATACTTCCCAAGCATGGGTCTTTGATCGATGGAATGCTTGTTGTCAGTTATTAGGCCAGCTGAGGCCATTCTCTCAATTGGCTCAACCAGAGCAGCCGGATCAGGGTTTGACTGACCTCTCGACCCTCGAAAGTTAGGCGGCGGCCCTCTTAGGTAGGGTTACCTAGTTCGCTTAGCCGTATCACTTCGCTCGCCTTCTGGTTCAACTTGAGGCTCGAGTTCACCGGGATCTTCTAAACTATAATTTAAGGTTCCCACGGGGACGAGAAAGAACCCAAAATCAGTCAAGTAGTTAACCAAATACAAGTAAGTAGTTCGTCAGTCCTTCCGTCCACCGTGGTTGAAGCACCTAAAGGAGAATTTGGTATCTTTCTTGTCAGTAATGGAAGCAATCGTCCCTACCGTCGTAAAATAAGAGCACCTGGCTTTGCCCATTCACAAGGACTCGATTCTATATCTAAACATCACATGCCAGCAGAGCCCTCCACTTCGCCAGTTGGAAATAGAGGCAAGAGGTCGCCCAAACCCGTGTTTTTTGCTTGAAAAGGGCCACTACTAACTATGGTAGGGTGTAAGGGAGAGGCGTGACTTCGGTTCGCCAGTTCAGGCTCAACTCCTCGCTTTACGTTAGTAGACCTATAGGTCGGGCCGGGGTTCCGCGCTCTTTCTAAGTGAGGCATTGCTTAATTGAGTTTAGGTCATTATCAGAGACTTGCAAGATGGTGCTGGCTCAACTTATCACCCGTACTTAACTCTAAGTATGTCATCGCTGTTAAGTCCATAAAATTTGCCACCTCAATATCACCTTTGTGGGGCCTGTCTCGAACCTATTACTTACACTCTAGTGCACAAGAAGTAATAGGTCCACCAAAGATCCCCCAGTGGGATGTCCTCAATGGAAGCAAACGGTTCACATCTATATTACCTCTGAACTATGAGCTACACATGTTATCCATCCAAAGAAAACTGCCACGTCCATAATATCTCTTGCTTATTTCCTTTTTCTTCCACCAAAATATTGGGATCTTACCTAACCCCTCGCTACGACTATCGATTAGCTCACGTCCATGTCAACTCTTAGCTATCGTCCTCATATCCTTCCCAATAGAGTTTGTCATATCCATATTACCTCTGAGCAAACCTTCCAGGTTTGGCTATCGATTATCACGTCCATATTTTCTTTGATACCGGTCGTCATCTTAATTTATCACCCGTACATAACTTCATGTATGCCAATGGTATTAAGTCCAAAAAATCTACCGCGTCCATATTATCTCTGGCAGTGCTTGTCTCAAACCTATTACTTACACTCATATGTGCAAGTAGTAATAGATCAACAAAATCTATCACGTCCATATTACCTCTAATAGGATTTTATTTCAACTTGCACTCTCATGCAAAAGAAGTAATAGGTCCACCAAAGTCCCCCAATGGGACGTCCTCAAACAGACTGAGATATTGTACTACGTTCATATTACCTCTGGTACAATACCCAAAAGTCCACAACATACAATAGGACCATGCGGGATGCCCTTCATATATGGCTAATAGCGCTCGACCATGCTTTTTTCAAAGTATTCCAAACTTGTCATTTAGGAAACGTTGAAGGGGGACTTGTAGAAGCGTAAAAAATTATGTCGGCCGCATAAAGGTAATATCCTCCCTCAGAAATGAAACTAAGCTACAGAGAAGCCACATGCGGCCTGAACAACCAAGCCGCAGAGAAGCCATATGTGGCCTGAACAACCAAGTCATAGAGAATCCATATGCACCCTGAACAACAAAGCTGCAGAGAAGCCACATGCGTCCTGATGATCAACTAAAGATCTAGAAGCCGCATAGTGCACTCTATGCGGCCTGGATGACCACAGAGTATGGGGGCCGCATAAGACCCCCTAATACAGCATTCGATGTCAATCAGATTCTCTGACCCATCACCCATCATACTGAGATACTTCGAGACTTGTGAAGATGACGGCTCAGGAAAAGACAAAAAGTTATATTAACTCATTGATGGCCTCGACAGACAAGCCATGGCATATGTCCATCATATGCGACCACATATCCATGCTCCCTCTTTATCATGCGGCCAGAGTATCTATCTGACGAAGGTCAGACGAGAGCTTGCATGAGGCTATATATCCATGCGGCCTTGTTATCATGCGGCCAGATTGTTCATCCGACCAAGGCTAAACAAAAACACGTATGCGGCCACAATATTGTGCGGCCAAAGTATCCCTAAGAACAAAGCCAAACGAGAGCACGCATATGACCACAACGATATATGGCCAAGACGTTATGCGGCTCTCGACTTGCAGGATCTTTCTGTTACAATCGAAGATGATTTCTCGCATAATCAATGGTGACTACGTGTCTAGCTAACCAAGTCACGCACGCAACAACCCCAAGATATCTTCAATAATATATCATAACCAAGACCATGTGGCAGCCTGTCCATGGCATACGACTGCAGTTACAACTGTATTATGTTGAAGGATTTATATGCGGCCACCAAACAGAGGCATATGCAGCACCTATATCCCATCAGCATGATGGCTATAAATAGAAGGAACTTGGACGTTCCCAAGGTCCTCTTTTCAGAGACTATACCCCCCGGCCAGCTACGTACGTGTACACAAGCTCAGGAGAGAAAAAAATAGGAGAGAGCATCCTCATTCCCTCATCAGACCATCAATGTAGTAAAGGAGACATTATCGCGCTTAAGCTCCATCGTCACTACCCAGATCAAAATATTATACTTAGATTTTTTGCTTAGGATCTCTTTTTACTTATTTGTTTGTTACTTCAACGTTCAAAACTTGTAATGGCAGACAATGTGCGAACCAGAAAACCTTATCCTAAATGCTAGCGAGCTTATATGCGAGATTAGAATATCGTTCGAACGGGATTGCTATACACACAGCCATTCGGCTAAGTCGTGTTGAGTATCACATGCCAAGACTCTTTGGTGCAAGCAAGTTGCAAGAGAGATTTGTGTATCGTTCGGATAAAGATAAGTCAGACTTAGAATTGGAATCAATAGAGATATTATTAGTAGATCGCTTTGGTGAATATAGATAATCGTGCTTGGATTTTAAGGAACGGTTCGGACGAATATTCATGTCAATAAGTTATAAATTAAATTATGGTTTACTTGGATGGCTATTAATATATTTATATATACAAGACAAGGATTATCGAGGTGACGCATAGGGATTGCATAGGAGTTCTAAGGAACAAATTGGATGGGCATGCGAGTGATACGAATATGATTGAGAATTTATTTGGATGACTCGATTCCTGAGTGGTGTATGCGATAGCTCAAGAATGAATAAGCGATTTGAGGATAGAGTGAGTTTTAAGAATTTGTCGAGTATCTCAAACACTGAGTGGTGTATGGATCATCTTGGAATTCTTCAAGCTAGTCGAGAAAACTTAGTGGATCGTACGAGCGATTTTGAATTGAATCAAACAGATTAAAACTTAAGTTTGAGATTTGAGACTCGAGGATGCGATCAGGAGTTAGCACGATGGAAGATAGCACACATAGAAAATCGAGATTGAGTAGGATATTGATCGATAGAATTTAGGTTGAATACAGATGTTATGGTTTTGAATTTAGAAGATTTGATATGACAATGATAGTTAGAAGATGATATTGATTAATACAAGTTAAAGAATTTATGGTTCGATAATTGAGGTAGGCAATAACGGATTTAATCTTGAATTTGGATGAACGATCTTGAATCTAGTTCAAAAGATAACACTCGGCATCAGGCCGGGATGAGAATGATTATCCTGCGAGAGCGTTGGCATGGTGATTTCACGTCCAGCGGGGATGATCAAACTTGCGAGAACATGTTCGATGATTATTAAGACGAACTTGATAAAATGGAACATAACAAAAATTTTAAACTTTAACGTCTTGAGGAATTCTATAGGTAGACTACGAATTGATCAAACGGTAACATTAAAGTTGGAAGATTTGGCTAGACCAATTATCATTTCGGCATGAATAGCTATTAGATGAACATGACTTGATAGATTAATATATAACTTGGATGAGATAAAGTGTAACGATAAAGTATCTTGATCATTTTGATGATAACCACAACGTTTAACGTTCTTGCCTTGTGGGAGCTAACTCCATGCTCGTATATGCATAACGTCCGGATGAGGACGATTATCCCACGGGAGCGCTGGCGTGGTAATCTCACGTCCAGCGGGGATGATCGAACTTGCGGAAGACCGGAGCATGACAATTGAATGATCGTTTTGACTTATGGTTCAACACGATAAGACGAGTTTCAGGATACAAGTGAATCAAAGGTATTTCAAGGATGAGTTAGTCTAGAATGTGAAGTAGCATACTCTATGGTTTCGTGAACGGATACGTAAATTATGTTGGACGACTTAGAGTTATGATCGATATCAAAGAAATAGAAATAATATCATAACTTGGTGGTCTAGACTAAGAAATGAATGGATAGGTGGATTCTATAAAAAAAACGTAATTGAGAATATAGACTATGCGAATCGCTAGGTTTAATGTACGATATGGTATATCATAGATTCGGTTGAACGAACGTGTCTTAGGAACGACTTTATTAAAACAGACTCGGACCCTGTATAAATGAACGTGTTAATGTACATAAGATGATCTGTGCTCGATGTTTAGAAAGCTGAGTGAAATGAGCTTGGGTATAATACCCCATATGAATGAAAAATGGTTAAGAATTGGGGCGAGCATCGTGCAACGAATTTGCACGATAAAAATTATGAATGTAAATATGTACCTATGACCTTGTGAGATGACGTAGCAGTTAGGCAGACGACCCTATGCTAAGTAAAAGAACTTGTGTGACTGACTTTAGAGTATTGCCTGGGCAAGCCATAGAACTGGGACAACGACTTAGAGTTAGGCTTGAAGCGGTAAGTGTGCGCTAGTAACTTAATATTTGACATGATATGACATGGACGCTAGTCGGTAGATCGGGTAGATCATGCTTGACGGTAGTGCAATGCTTGGTTTTTGGTTGGATTAGAAATAACTTGAATTTTGATTGAACCCGTTTGAGGTATCATTATGATTCGTAAGATGAGAACCCTTAAAATTTTTGCGAGTAGCTTGTCCGACTTCGCTATCGCTAAGTTTGGTTGTAATGCATATGTTTGGGGGATGCCTTGAACGTGTGCATGATCCAAGACTCGGTGATATATTGAACTCGAGTGCAAAGACTTCGTTATCGCTAAGTTGGTTGAAATGCATATGTTTGAGGGACACCTTGAATATGTGCGCGATCCAGACTCCATGATATACTGAACACGAATGCTAGTGCAAGTGAATGTGTTAGATTCATATGGACGAGTATAACGATTTGGTCGATTTAGCCTCAGCCTAAGATCATTATATACAGAGGATTGTATCGTACCCTATGTTAAGAGATATAAGTTTCACACTAAGGTGCACTAGAGACTGAGTCAGAGAATACGACGATCGAGTGGAGATAGTCAGCTCGAATTGAGTGATATAGTCATTCAATAAAATAGACCCAAAACGCATGCGACATGGAGTAAAGAAAATGAGTAGATAGTTATGCTTGATCGGGACTAATGCTACGGAGTTATATGCTTGAGCTAGTGTGCGGTTGAACGGTTTGTGCTTAGAAAGTCTCGAGGATAAGACTTGTTCTGAGTGGTATATAATATAACGACCCATTTCGCTTAAGCGGAGAGCTGATTCAAACGGTGTGAGTGCGATGACCTGTCCCGCCTAGCTCGACGAAAAGACTCGCTTGAGGTAAAGGAATTTAGACTTGACCCTTCATTAGACCAGACTTAGACTTTCAAAGGCGCACTCGGAGTATCGCTCAGCCAAGGCAAAATATCGCTAAAGTAGATGGCTACGATGGACCTGTCTTTGCTTAACATGCACACCTAATAACATAAACGATATATGCTTGTCGCTAGGTAAATCACCTATTGCATGCTAATAAAGAATACAACGCACCTAGCTAAGAAAATAATCACATCTTGTATTGCTTGTCTAGAACTTGGAAAAAGAAGTAACTTGATTGATTTTCTTATGCATCGCTCTATATGTCATGTACGGTTCCAATACTTGCACTAACCCTTTAATCCCACGCTAGTGTAAAGGCTTACATTTACTATTTTATGCTTGACTACCTTGCGTGCTAACTAGTATGCACTCATCTCATTTCAATGCTTGTCACATAGTTTCATGCCACGGTCAAGTAACACAATTTATGTCTTGCATCATTTAGTTCCATCGGAAGACTATCGAATAGTCGTTCCATGCAAGTCTAAACCCAAAAGTATCTGGGATCGTTAGGTCACCACGGTAGTTCACGAACTAAGAGACTTCATCATGACAAGTTAAGTAACACTTGTCCTGTATTGAATTTGACGGCTCTGGGAGTCGATATGTTTGTGAATAATCTTGAACTTGGAACCTGAATCTGACTTGAATATGTACCTGACAAGAAAACCTAAGACTAGAGACATGGTTACGGATAACTCGTGCATGAGGTATTGATTGGATTCCTCGGACGATCGTCGGGGTACCGAGATTATGCCGGCCTAGGAGGAATACGTGGGGTATTGCGTTCCGAGTGGTGGCTAGTACAGATAGCTCGTCGGGGACAACATAATATCAGGTTCAGGAATAAGGTAGTCGCTACCTATGCTTGGTTATCCGACCATCTTCTGGTAGTCATTTGAATCGACGGAATAGCGTACAATGGATCTTTTGTATCTTCGTGCAATGGCTCTTCTGTATCTGCGTGGAATTGCTCTTCTGTATCTAGCGTTACACCCTATTCCATCAGAGACTATAATATTGTGTCCTTTATGGCTATTCCAGTGACCGTTTTATGTTATTGTATTCTTAAGTACTATACACGGGGGGTCCAAAAACCCAATAACCATGCATAGGCTACAACTGACATGTTCATATAGATTAAGTCATCCTTGCTTAGCGGCAATCCGCGTGCGAGTCATTGCATCGTATCTAGTAATCTAGAACACCTGAATGAATTTGAGTATAAGACATCTGTACACATTTGAACATATTCGAACAACGGAGTATCACACCTGAGTATTCGAGTAACATTATGCACTTGAGTCAGAACATGCTCGTAACACACGTGCTTGCTTATGTGATCCGTATTTCCATTATATATATATATATATATATATATATATATATATATATATATACTCGTGCTTGGTTTAACTTGGTTTATGCTTGGACTGGAAAGGACGAATGGTAAGTTGGTAAATTTTGCCGTATTTCCCTTATATCGTACACCGCACTGCAACACGAGTTCGGTTTTATTTCATATGCCATAAAAATGATCCTAAGGCAGACTAAAAAGACAACATAATAGACCGTGCACATAACTAAATGAACGTGTTTGGATTTGTCGAATGGACGAGAAGCCTCACCACCATTGCATTCAATGTTCTGATAACCCACCAGGTTGCTTATATGGTGCGGGAGAACCTCGTTCGGTGTGGAGTACCGCTTGTGCAAGCTAAGGCGTGGAGTTCGGTCTGGAGCCTTGGAGTGTTGCATCTGGAGATGAAGCACATATACAAGACGTAATGTATTCGAACAGTCACCTATGTTATCATCTCATGTTGTAAGCCGCTTAGCACACCTTTATTATTTTGAGAGAGAGAGAGCTTGAACGACGTATAATCTTGGCCTAGCGCCGCTTGTAACATTAATTCTGTATCAATAAAGTGCTTGCTTTACTTCAATACTTGTGTTTATTCTATGCTTTCTCTATGGAGACTTTGTGAACTAGTTATCGAACGACCGTTTACTCGTATCGTTCAAAAATTTTGCTGCATTGGAGACTATCTGTGCGAAATCTGTGGCTTAGCTATTTCTTCGCTGGTTCAGTTCATGGCTTGCACGGGCGCAGCTTGTGCTTGCACGGGCGCATCTTGTGCTCGCGCAGCATCACGTCCTGATAGGAACGATTGTCCTGCGGGAGTGCTGGCGTGGTGATTCGTGTTCAGCGAGAACGGTTGATCCTACGGGAGATTGGAGCGTTACTCCTACTACCAATGCACAACCCCTACTTTTAGAAATATTCCAAAATAGAAATTTCTATTTGTAGTTTTAAATATAATAATACATTCTATGATATAATATTTTATTTGTTTACAATATATTGCAATATTGTATATATATAATATACTTGGATTTGGCTTGAAATTATTTAGGAAGTTTGTGAGCTATCAGATCAAGATTGATCAAGCATATATACTTCTCAAGTTTAAGCTCGACATCTAACTACATCAAACTATATCCCTGACTCAGTCATTTGAAACTCGAAGTCCATCTAGACTCGAATTGAGTTAAGGGGTGTTCATTTTTTTTTTCTAATTAAAGATGTAATATTAATTAGAAGTTTTTGTCACACTTTACTAATTAGAGTCTCTAATTAGTGATTTACAAAAGATGTTAATTTTTTTGCTAGTCAACGATTCTATGTTTATTTTTCAATGTCTACTTAATTAAACAACAATTACCTTCATATCCTTATTATGGATTATTCTAAAATAAAATACTATATTATGTTATTTAGAAAAATTATCTTTGACAATTTTAAACTGAATTTATATCAAATTAACTTCATTAGAAATTAAATAACATATTATATCCATGTATTATATAATGCAAGTCAAAGTAATTATAAATATATCATAAACAACATTAAAAATAATACTAATGTACAATACAAAATTATAAATCAATTGAATAATAAACCAATATTAAAAAGATACCATAAAAATATTTAAATTTAAATTAATAGAAAATTGAGATGTAATGGATATAATAGTTATTGAATTTAATAGGAGTTATAATAGACTTTTTTTACCTTTGATTTTAGATATTGCGTTACAAAGTAAGTAAAAGACTATTAATTTCTTTTTGGAAACATCTAATTGTATCTGATTAAATGTAAAAAAATAAAATCTATTTTTTATGGATCCATCCCTAGTTAGACCCAATTAATAATTTACAACCCCTATTGTACCTCAAGGTGTGAAATGGGTCAGGCCGGCCCAGGCCCAGTGTTGACAAGGCCTGGGTCAAGCCAGGCTTGAACCGCAGGCCGGGCTGCCTTAGACCAGAAATGTGGGGGATTGAGCCCAGCCCGAACCCAAGTTCTATCGGGAGTGGGCCAGGCCGAACCTGGCTGGGTCCGGGTCGGTTCACGGTTGAATCGATTTAATTAAAAAAATTCAAAAAATTTGAAATTTGAGGAAAAAGAAAATTAAATTTTATTAATGTAATTAAAATCTTATATAACATTTTTTAATATCTTATAAAAATGAAAGTAAATATTTTAAATTCATAAAATTTGTAAGAAAATATATAAGTCTTCTAGTTTTTGTCTTTCGTCCAGTTTATTGTTCAGCTCTTCCACCCCTAGTTGGTCGTCTATAGTAAGAGACTGAAAGTCCAGCTCATTAATGTCGGCACCTTCATTTCTTAAGTGCTGAGTTCATTTTTTTCACATGAAACCAATCTTGAATGTAGACGCAAACTTCGACACAGCATCTTGCTCATCTTCTTGCTTAACATTATTGAACCTATACTAAAATATGATTCTGATGCTACCGTGGATACCAGGACCATTAGATGATCACATCCTAAAGAATAAAGTATATGATAAGTTTTTTCACATTTTTTTTACCATTATAAAATTAAAAAATACGATCCAGAATCATCATCTTCATCATAAAGATTTAAATACAAGGACAATTCTTGAGTTGGTTGGGAAGATTATTTGTGTTTCTTCCTTTATAGTGTATTTTTAGCATGAGATAACTTCGACATTAAACCAGAGTTACTACTACCTTGAACGGTTGTACTGGGTCATCTCGATATAATATTTTCTCCATATAAAGTAATTAAAGAATCTAAATTTATTTAATTTTTACTTTTAAGCTACATAACTCAACATTCATATTATCATTAAAATTATCTAATAATATAAATAGACCATTTAATTTAATTTTAGGATAAAAAATCAAAGTCAAACAATACAAAAGAGGTATATCATGCCAATATTTTAGAAATAATATTTTGGAAACAACATAATCAAAATTAAAAAATAAATAAAATATGTTAATAATTTTGGAAATAACATAATCAAAACCGGGAGCATATATATATTTAGAAAATAAATAAAACATGTCAACATTTTTTGTTAAAACTAAAGGAGAAGTTGGATAATAAACTCCAGATAAAATATATGTAGCATAGTAAAATAATTCTAAAAATTTATTAATTGAACTAGCAACTAACCAATCATTTTCAATTACTTGAAAATCAAAACTTGGATTAACATTACTATAATATGTAATAACATCTTTAAATTTAGTACAAGATTTTAATATTAAATAAGTAGAATTTCTTCTATATGGTGCATCCTTAACAAATCTATTAAATGCCATACCATATTGTCCACGTAATATTTTAAAATCTTGTTTTCTACTTGTCGAAGTATTCAAACTAATTAGGCATGATTTAATATTTTTCTAAATTTTCTTAAAAAAAACTAAAGGTATTTTTGTATAATTAAATTAATAATATGACAAGAACATCTTACACGAAAAAGTCGTCATTCTAGTATAGTAAAAAATTGTGATCTTAAAATACTAATACAAGAAGTGCTATTACTAGCACTATCAAAAGAAACTATTTTTTATTGTGAATATTATATTCATGTAAAAGTCACATTATAGCTATACCGATTGTAATTCCAGTATGTGGAAATTCCAAAGATCTTAGACAAGTAATTCATTTTTTCAAAATCTATTTTACATCTAAATAATGTGCAGTGATATAAATTAAAGGCTAATTGTTTTTACTAGTTCATATATCAAAAGTTAAAGCAATTTTACTAACATGTACAAATTTTTTTTCAAAGCTGCCTTTTCTTTTTTTTTAAAATTTTGACAGCTTCTGCTCTAAAAGTAGATATAGAAACTTCAATATAACAAGGATTAAGAGTAGCAAAATAATCATAATATATGATTTACTCTCACCGAATGTAAAAGGTTGTTCATCATAAATAATATATTTTGTTAGCTCAGTTTTGTTACGAGTAGCAAAATAAGTAAAATTTTCTACGAAAGATCCTTGAGAAATGATGCTTAACTGTGTTTGTCTAGCTTGTAATATGTCATTGCCATAACAACTTTCATACTATCTCTTTAAAGTGCCCGTACCATCATTATTTAAAAAAAAAATCATTTCTTGCCTTGTGCAACTCAAGCAATTGATTTTTGGCAAGGTTGTAAAATTTGCTAGTTGGCCGCTAGTTGGTTCACAGGGACTAGGGATTAATCGAAGACTAATCAGGGAATTAATTAATTTGAGTTTTTTAATTTTATATATATATATATATATATATATATATATATATATATATGTCATCAAAGTATTAACTTTAGTATTTTTTCTATATATCATTATCTATTATGTTAAATTTAATAAGTATTTTAGTTAGTAAATAAAGATATTTTTTTAAACAAAAACATTGATGGTAAAACCTCTAATTTTTTCTATTACATAGTATTATAAATTATAAATATACAGTAGTATAGATTGATGCTACTTTTAGGAGTCAGATTGGATCCACAAGGGCCAGGAAAGTTCCTCCAAGTTTCTACCCGCTTAGACCACGTGCAATTCAGTTCAGTCGATCACGCCCCAGAACCAGAATACTGGAGAGCGGGGACAGACAAAGCCAACTATGTATACTAGAGTACTCTATGTCCCGAGATACGGCCACTGTTGTCTAGACATGTGAGGGTTTACTCTACAATCCATCAGACAATCCTGGGTCAAGAATCCTAGGTGTCTCAATCTCAAGCAAACAATAAGTTTACAAGATGTATGATTACCAACATATAGTAGTAAGGCATCCCAAACTATACATAGCCAGATGATCATGAAACTAGTACCAAAAATAAAGAACTAGTAGAGCATAATATTACATGATCAGCTCTAGCTATAGTCTAGAATATGTTTTACATATAGGCCCGTAGGCTGCAGAATCAAGAATTCCAAAACATGAGCTAAATACGTGCTCGGTGGCTAAATGTCTCAAAAGTATAATGCACAAGATCAAGTAAGTGAGGAAGAAGAAACCCACTCATATCCTCGGGTGCTCCTCGTATTCACCATCTTGAGGAGGGAGGTACGAAAGATCCTGTAGTCCTGCTCCAAAATTTGTCCATAAAAAATTCGTGGGGACAGACCCCAAACAACAAGTACCATAAGGGAGCCAAACTTATGAAATAAAACTAGCATACAAACAAATTAATAAGAGTAGTAGACCAAGTAATAGTTAAACAGTTCTGGAGTATTTAAACAAGGATATCTAGCATCAGTACTCAGGTTATATTTTTTGGATCAGTTGTTAAATAAATCAGGACGGGACTTATCACGACCCGCACTCGATATAAGGGCACAAGTACGTTGGTACGTTCAGCCTACACCACAACATCGGCGGTAGAATGCTGTCTCAGTCTTCTATATAATCTAACATCTCACATAATATATAAAATACCTGTCATGCCATCTCAACTCCAAATGGAGGAGCAATATGATGATATAATAAAGGGTAGTCAATACTCAATCACATATAAAAACTAAAGGAAGATTTAAGCATGATATGGAATTAAAATAAAAGAAGTACAAGTCTTAATACATCACAGGTTCAACTCAACATCTAAACATAACTCAAGATCTCAAAATAAAAATACAATCCAAAGTCTAACTAGAAATAACTACTACATGATATGAAAATCTAAATGGCCTCAGTATCTAGCACTACATCCTCGGGTGGCACTCCATCTGTTAGCCCGTAGTAGGTGGGATACATCCTCACTAACCAGTCATCTAAAAAATATATTCAGTCAGGATTGGAGCAAAGTACAACCCAATAGCAGTTCCAATTAATTGATAATGACTATAAACAGAAATAGAGAATATAATACAAGATAAAAAATAATGAACAATATCATACTATGGTATAAAGAACAGGTAAACTAGAGCAATATGGTATACACTGATCATAATGAAATAGAACAAGACGATAAAAATAGAATATGTGAAGAATTGTAACTATACTAAGTGTTTGAAATACTAGTTAGATATGTGATCGGCTTTGGTTGAACATTGTCTACTTAACGTTGAATAAACAATGTCTAACTTAAACATTGAACATTATTTAGGCTTTGATCACATATCTAGCTAACACTTCCCCTGTCCCCAACCAATACTCATGGATTCGATCACGACACGTTACGAACACGAATATAATATGAGTACACGAAGAACACAAATATACACAAATGAACATGAGTACAAGAAATACCCGATGCGTGAAAAAGTACCCAAAGTACACGATAATGGGATGACATCTTCTGACAGGATCCATATAGTACCAGTCCGTGTAACCACTGTGTCAAAATCAAGTAAAATATTTTCAAATGTTTTTATTATAGTAATTATCAAATAATAAAAACTATCAGAGAATGTACTCCTCTGTGGTCCTGAGCAATGTATGAGGATCAATGATCAACATGTAGTCACAAGGTCCTAATATGAAATAATAGTATTAATTGGTGGATTGAAAGGATATGCATGATTAACTACCTAATGATGATGTTTCTAGGCCCTGTCTATGTCCATACTAGTTTATCTAGGTCAATACTAATCAACTAGGTTGATACCTTGATGCCCTAGGTGTGCTAGGTCGTACTAAGGTTTAAAAGTCCATACTAGCCTTATACTAGTTAACACTAAGTAGTACTAGGCGTTCAAGGTCTTTCTAACTAATAGAGTAATATTAGACTTATACATTATATATATCTATACTATCTACCCAACCCCCACATATAGTTAATATCTTAGTTTTATTCTTAACTTACTACACCTAGTACCTAAACTTAGGAACTACAATTCCTTTGTGTTACTAGGTATCAACCCACCATCACACCCATGTGCAACTGTTTTACATATCCTATTGATACTCCAACTGAAGCCTATAATAGAACTGCCACTGAATACTGATACATCAGTACCCATTGGCCTAAACTGATACCCAAGTCCAACCCCATCTAATTGATACATACCCAGCAATTACATATCCAATCCCCAACTAAATGCATTGCCTGCAACTTTAAGCTAACCCATACATATAGACACCCGACTATATGCATATAGTCACCGTACTTCGCTCATAATTCTGCTGAAACCAAGTATCCTTACTTGTCTGTTAGTATTTGTTCTTACCTATTGATATGTTACATGTAATCAGTCCATACTCACTGGCCCCACTGCTCCTAGTTAATAATTCATCACTGACAAGAGCTACTATCTGCACTCCTTACTTGCAGCCCTCTGATACTGGACTGATACCTAAGTATCAGTCCCCCATACTCCATTCCATATAGGTAAGCCACAACCATATACATACTACACTTCCACCCAAGTTGCTGCTGCACCTGAAAAACTTAAGCAACTCAAACTCTACAACCACTTGGTTGTATACCCGAGCAATTGGATGCACCAAATGCTACTGTCACTTGTTTCCCCCTTTGCCTGCAAATTCACATTGTCAATTGCGACTGGCTGCTGCTTCTATTTGAATTCCCTTATTGCAGCTAGAATCACCAATCTTGTAATTCACTCACTGCACCATATTAATATATGAACAGTACCTTTATACACACCCACACCAAACCTCACAGATACACATACAAGGCATATGCTCTATAGGTACACACAACTTAGACACTCTAAATCCAGTTACTAAATCTCATATATACACACATCTACTGATATCCTACACCAACATACTCCACACATACCCACTGGACTGACATTCACTAATACTAATACACATCTCACTGATACTTATATCACACAATGATACCCAATTTCCTGAACACTGCCACCCTATATGTAAACTGTTAGAGAACAAGTTCCTCCTCTCATCTATACAACCTCATAAGTACCCTAACATCTACTCATATTCTTGAACTTGAGATATATTCTCCCTAACTTGAGCTTCATGCTTGCACACAAGCCCAACCAAAGCACACTATAACATGCCTTACCTACATGTTGCACATGCATTGTAATAGAATCACTATATTGCAGTGTTAGGCCTACATGTTCTCAGTTCTCCATACCTGATACCCAAGCTCTGCACTTGCTCCCTGCATACAGCAGACCCGACCACTCAGTTATAGTGCAACTTATTATTTCACATCAACCCGAGCCCTTGGTGTTCAGTCACTGGACTGCAGCAAGAACACCCCTTTGTAACACTTTACAGACCACCCTTAACCCCCACGCACACTCACAATCAAACACATAATTATATTCATACACTCACAAACAGACAGACACAAGTCACTGCTCTTCACTGCTAACATAACATAATTTAAGCCAATATTTGTACACACCACTACACCTCTACCACTCACCTGAATTCACCAGTCACTAGTCGAGCTATTACTTTTGTATTACTTGCTGCATACAGGAATGCTTGGTTTGCCTGGCAATGCACCATACATGCAGTGGTATGGTGTTGTTGTTACTGTCCCAAGTAATGCAGCGCATTTCTATAGCTGGAGAACTCCCTTCATAATGCACACAACATATGCCATGTACCACTGCACACTGCTACCACTGCTCTAATTTCCTTCTCCATACCCAAGCACATATACTTTCATACTCGAATATACACTTAATGTCATGCTCCAGTCCCAAAATACCGAGGGACTAGCCACATGGCAATGGCCAACAACACAACTCCAATAAAAAAACCCAATTTAATGGATCCGTTAGAGTGCACTTAAGCTATAATAAATATAAATGCAGTCTACAACATCTATCATAGTATCATTCTAATCTCATCCACAGAAAGTAAACACAAGTCAATATGAAAGACCAGTCAAGATAATAGAAAAAAGAAAATAGTCCATCATCAAGTCAACATAAGTAGTGTCTCGAGGAACAACCCGATAAAATAGGAAAAGAGAATAACGTCAATACATATGTCCATAAGTCTGGATATGAATTAACAATGAGCATAAATAACTAAGTAAATAACTGAATACTCAGGAGAAATCTTCTGGCACAACCTCATCCTCTAGTGCCAGTACTGCTCCAGTGTCAGCTCATATCCCGTATATCTCAGGGTAATCCTCCTCTGCTGTACCTGGGGACATAATCCGGATCCAAGTCCTCAGGGGACATAGCAAGGTACAATAAACACTCAAGTCAAATAAAATACATTATATAAAAATAGATCCTCATGGCAAGCTATGTAACTAGCTATGTAAAATGTAAATAAGAGCATCACTAGTACTCAGGCTGATACCACTACAAGCTCTGTGTCGGGGAGCCCGTAGCAGCAGGAATATTACGTAATGGGCCAAGCTCTAGTATAGAGACTAAAGCACCTCCAATAGTAAAGTGTGTGTGTGTGTGTGTGTATATATATATATATATAATTAGCATATAGCATGTGTGTCTCTTTCCACCCAATATAACCTCATGTCTTATGTCTACGACGTCTCATGTCCATAACACGCAAGATCATGACCTCTAACTAGTACAACGAGTCTTAATTATATCTCTATATATACAAGTCTCATATCACAAATCATGTAAGCCTATACATAATCACCATGAATAACTCAGGAAATATTCTGTCACATGAAATAGTATCAAGTGTCCTATGATATGACATACTTGGTAAAGCAAGCACGCAAAAATATAGGATCGTGGTATCAACTCTCTAAGTGACGTTACATGGCTTCGCGTACGGCATCGACACCCGAATCTTGTTCGGATGCTAAACAACGTCTCATGGTCCTAGGTTAAACATGTACAACACAGAAGTATATATATAGAAAGAACACAAGCAAATAATATATTATTATCTCTACAACTTGGCAAGGTACACTTGCCTGGGCTCTGAACTCCGTCAGTTACTCCTGTAACAGTGGAATCTCTAGGTACGCCTTCGGATGCTGAAACAAACATCACCATTGCTCTCAAAAAACTTAAAATAGCTAGGATTGACTACCCATAAGTCCAATTTGGACGCTGGGGCATAATTGACAATTTCTGGTCAAAGCGGGGTCCACATGTGGCCCACTTTATACCGAAAAATGTGTCAAAGACAAAGTTCTCCAAATTTGTCAAACTTAGTGTCTATGAGTCCAGAATGATGAAACAAACCCAATGGAATGTCTAGAACTAGATTTCGATGAGCCGGTCATGAAATTGCTCGTCAAGTAGAATTATGGGGCCCACGAAACGGTATTTCGTCAACGTTCTTAGAATCGAACCAAACTTGGGTCACAAGACCAGCATAACATGCGAATCCAATGGCACAAGTTTTGTTACGAAACGACAAGCACACACGAAATTATGATGAGTGTCAGAACAGACCGATACGGTATTTTTGACGGATATGCGTTGATTCCGGTGTGCACGCACATCCAAATCAAGTTCTGCAAAATTTTACACGTCCGCGTTGATGATACATGCATTTCGGTAAAATCCTCACACGACGAAGTTGCCTCGTTTGGTAGGACGCACCCTATTTCAAGAAAATTTGGTTTTAAGAAACCAAGTTTTTGACAGAATTGAACAGCAAATAAATCACAGCATACATCGAATTAAAATAAACTAATTAAAGAGATTAAAACTTTTTTATGTTGTCTAAATTAATGTTCAAGCAGAATTTAAAAATTGCGTGCTGTAATGAAGATAACGGGACACAAATACGCGCACTTGGAATAGTTTTTGTTCCTAAAAATAAGTTATTTTTTCCTGTTTTGCGTCGCAATTTGCGATAGACACATGACACGATACACTAAACTAATTACACAGCGTTCAAGGGGGTCATGTGGTCTTCGTATAGGACTCGACGGTTCACTTTTAGGTCTACTGTGTAGGGAGATATAGTGGAGAGAAGTTGTGTACCTCATTATTGCTGCTGCTTGTCTTGACTTCGGCGGCTGTTCACGGCGGTGGAGCGCGACGGTCTGTCGGTCGTCGGTCGTCGGCGATCGGTGATGGTCGGGGTGGTAGAGGAAATGATGGTGGTGGTGGTCGGCCAGGCTGGGGTTTATATAGGGTAAAGGGGAGAGGTTACATGGAAAGGAAGAGTGGGGGGCGGCCGTTGACGGGGAGGGGAATCGGAGGTGACGCGGTTGGGGGCTGCTGGGGGTTTCAAAATGTAAAGGGTTGCGGGTTATCGGGTACGGGTACAGGTACGAGTTTGGGTCCGGTTGGGTTGGGTTGGGTTGTTTGGGTTTAATTATTAACCAAATATATATATATATATATATATATATATATATATATATATATATATATATATATATATATACATATATATACATATATGTATATGTATATATATATACATATATATATATATACATATATATATATATATATATATATATATATATATATGTATATATATATATATATATATACATATATATATATATGTATATATATATATGTATATATATATACATATATATATATATATATATATATATATACATATATATATATATACATACATACATACATATATGGCCATCTAAAAATAGTTTTGGACCTCAATAAAATCTAAAAAAATTCTACAATACTCTAATATTAGTTTTACACCCAAAAATATATTTTATGCACTATATTAATAATTAATTAAATATACATAATTATAAATCCATGAATATTATTATTATAAATGGCTAAAAATATAAAAAAAATCTTCCTTAATCTCAGTAATTACAAATAATAAATTTTAATTTTAATTTTTAAATATCAGGGTGTTTATAATCTATCCACCTTAAAAGAATTGTGTCCTCACAATTAAGAAAATAAAACATAACCGGTCCGAAAAGGTTTACTCCAGAAGAGATGACGCGGTTGTAAGACATGTTTGCTGAAGCATGACACAAAGGATAAGGGACCATGAATAAGGGAAAATCGAGAGGAAGGGTGAGGGTTTTGTTCAAGCAGAACACGTAGGGAAGCAATAAAAACTTTTCACTAGGCAATGAGAGATGAGTAACTCAAGAGTAAAGGAGTCTGATTAGAACGAAGATCAACTACAGCTTCTAAAAATTTGGGTACCACTGACATATTACTAATCTAGATTAATATGTTCATGCTAACATAAGACTAAGAATAGGCTAGGGAATGGAACTAACAGGCACATGCTAAAGTATTACTAGGAATATTCCCTACTATAGCTAGCTATGATAAAACTAAATCTTACTCATATTTGTTACTCCTTGAGTCTGTGCCTCCTCCACTGTTATCGCAAAAGCCTGTCCATGTCCCTGTGATGGTGCCCTCTGCTGTTGCTGGACTTGCTGGAAGAGTATTGTCTGTGATACCAAGGGTGGCCTCGGCTGATATCCTCCTAATGCTAGTGGTCTGAATCCTCCAACTTTCGTCTGTGGTGCTCCCAGTGCTGGATAATCTGGTCGATATGGCTGCTGGACTGGTCTCGGTGCTAGTAAAGCCTGTCGGTGTACCATCGGTGCTCCTTCTCAATGCTCAGGGCAATCCCTGGCTGAATGCTGGCTGGATTCACAAGCTAAACATAATCCCTATTTATTTCTGCATTCCTTTTTAACATGGCCTACCTTGCCACAATAGTAACAAGTAGGAAGGACTAGTGCTAGTGGTGTAAATGCTCTCTGTGGTAGATTCATCTGTGGTCGCTTTGCAGCTCCTTCCTACTGCGCTCGGTCTAGTGCTAGTGCATGGGCCGCTTCTGGCTGAACTCTCTCCTGATGACGCGTTCCATGCATCGGGCTGCGGCAAGGATATACGTATAAGAAGTAGATACGACAGAGCCAATCTGTCTCTGTAGCTCAAAACTTAGTCCGTCAAAGAATTTTGCTACCTTCTCTTCTTCTGTCGGAATTAGTGTAGGTGCGAAGTGGCTCAAACGGATAAACTTTATATTATACTCTTCCACTGTCATATTGCCCTGAGTGAGGTGATTGAACTTATTCTGAAGTTTCGATCGAGCAATAGATAGAACATACATCTTATGAAAGAGTCTAGAGAACTCCTCCCAAGTGACTCGGTCCGATCCGAGCTGTCTCTCCTTAGATAGCCACTAGTCATGTGTATTGCCCGTCAACTGCATTCTGACGGCAGTCATCCAACGCTCCCTCAGCTTAGTTGCTTCTAATTGGTGTTGAATATTTGTGAGCCACTCATGAACTTCAGTGGGCTCCTTCTTGCCTGAAAAGATACGGGACTTCAGCTGGCAGAAATTAGTGATAGATCACGTCGATGGCCATCTAGCTAGTGGGTTCGCCTGCTCCAGTGCTGTCACTAGACTATTTCTCATGTTCTTCACCTTGCGTTGCTGAGTCTCTTGACGAACCTGCTATTGTGCTTACATCATTGCGTAGAATATTTGGAATATCTGTTGTCCGTCCATAGGCTGTCCTGGTGGAAAAACGGGCATTAGTAGAGTAAACTGCGACGGTGGTGGAATGTCTTCTCGTCGAAACCTTGAGGCGTGCTGATCTATTTGATTGCTTTGTTGAGTGGAGGGATCTCCACTTAGTGGCATCACCCCATCATCGTAAGTGGCCACAACACCTTGTGGTGTACCCGTGGGAGTCTCATCGCTGGCTTATGGATCTATTATTCTGCATAAAAAGTAAACTATGAGAGATGTACAAAGGAATCAAGGCAGGATGCAAGTCAAAAAATTATTTTAAAGTCGATATAGAGGTCAAGAATGTGTCAATATATGGATGAGATCCTATAATTCATCATATCATAATTGCAGGCTTGCTTGGTTCCTTAGTTGAAACAAAAGCAATATAGTCGTAGACCTGCATGGACCACCACAAAAACTATGTCACGCCCCGGTCCCAAAATATCGAGAGACTAGCCACGTGGCAATGGCCAGTAGCACAATTCTAATGGGCAAACCCAATTTAATAGACCCGTTAAAGTACACTTAAGCTGTAATAAATATAAATGTAGTCTATAATATCTATCACAGTATAATTCTAATCTCATCCACATAAAGTAAACACAAGTCAATATGAAAGAGCAGTCAAGATAATAGATAAAGAAAATAGTCCATCATCAAGTCAATATAAGTAGTGTCTCGGGGAACAACCCGATGAAATAAGAAAAGAGAATAACATTAATACATATATCCATAAATCAATATATGAATTAACAATGAGCATAAATAACTGAGTAAATAATTGAATACTCAGGAGAAATCCTCTGGCACAACCTCGTCCTCTGGTGTCAGTACTGCTCCAGTGTCAGCTCATGTCCCGTATATCTCGGGATAATCCTCCTCTGCTGTACTTGGGGACATAATCCGGATCCGGGTCCTCAGGGGACATATCAAGGTACAATAAACACTCAAGCCAAATAAAATATAGTATATAAAAATAGATCATTAGAGCAAGTTATGTAACCATCTATGTAAAATATAAATGAGAGCATCACTACTACTCAGGCTGAGACCACTACAAGCTCTGTGTCGGGGAGCCCGTAGCAGCAAGAATATCACGTAATGGGCCAAGCTCTGGTACAGAAACTAAAGCACCTCCAATAGTAAAGTATATATATATATATATATATATAATCATCTTGTAGCCTCTGTGTCTCTTTCCACCCAATGTAACCTTACGTCTCATGTCCATAACACGCAAGATCATGACCTCTAACTAGTACAACGAGTCATAATTATATCTCTATATATGCAAGTCTGATATCACGAAACCTGTAAGCCTATACAGAATCACCATGAATAACTCAAGAAAGATTATGTCACATAAAATAGTGTCAAGTGTCCTATTCTATGACGTACTTGGTAAAGCAAGTGTAAACCCCCTAATCCTAGAAAGTTGTATTTACTTTTTTATTAATTAATAATTTAATTATAGTAATTATGAGCTAAATAGAGGAAAAATAATTTATTTAATTTTTATTTAGGTGTTTGTGCATTTAGGAGATTTATGGAGCAATTAGAAATTTTTCCGAATTTATTTCATGTAGGAGACCCTTTGGACAGCTGCTAGCTTAATGGTATGCATTAATACAAATTCTAGATTTTTCTATGTGTATATATATATATATATATATTCTTAAAAGAAAAAGAAATGAAAAAAAGGGCCATTAAATCCTAATGGATCCCTAACTACCAAAACCCGATCCTATACTACCCAACCCGCTAAAAGATATAAAGAGCAGCAGCAGCCGCTGCAACTCAGAATCCCCCCCTTGTAAATCCTCTCATCCAAAATTAGGCCTACTTGACTTAAAAAGAGAAATTAGGATTAGTTGAACCCAAATAGAAATAAAATATGGTATTTATCTAATTTCGTAATGTTTATGTCACATAGTGCACCTTACCGTTGCTTCGATAATTGGAGCACTACACTAGCCATTGCATTCCTACAAATTTCACAACCTCATCCTGGACATGCCCGCCTACTATTCTGACCCTTGTGCAACTTATAATATTGCTCTCTGGTGCTATTTTAGCCGCACAATAAACGTTGCGGACGTTATTTCTTAATTCGATATAAACCCTAATTTTGTACCCTTGTGCGCCCCAATCGAAATTGGAGACACAATATTGACCGTTTTGTGCAAACCGAATTTTATTAATATTCTACATTGTACCCTCTACGTCCCTACACTTGTGCCCCACCTAATTTAATCCCATGTACTCCTAATTAATTCCAGAACATCGTGCGCGTTCGATTTAATTAATTAAATCCAATTTTTTGCCTTTGTGTAATTTTTTAATTGTTGGAGGAATTTTATGCAAAAACACATTGAGGTGTCCCCACCATTGGACAATTCATAAAAAAATCCAGTTTTCCCCTTCACATAGATTTTTTCGTAATTTTCGGGATGTGCAACGCGCGCACATCGTCCCGTATATTTAAACCTATCCTTGCAATTAAATAATACAAATTGTAGCCTCCCAACATCCTCATGCAAGATCAAGCCCCATCACAAAGAGAGTTGACCAAGCCCACATTGTCCTAGGTCAAACCCCCAAACCCAAATTTCATGTATTTAAACAACTCTTCTTTCCCTTTCTTTATTTTTTATTTTTTTCCTAAACCTAACCCTAACCAGCCGACCCCCATCACCCGTACTATGCATCTCCTCCTTCACCCGCCTGACGTCCCCGTCGGCAGGAGCGTTCCCCCAACCGTCGATTGGGTCCAGACTCCCTCGCCCCTCGACTACATTGTCATTATCCCCTCCACGTTTCCTCCTCCGCCACCGCTTCTTCTGCCATCAGTCTACCTCCACCCGCGCCGGAGTCGAACCGCCAGCCGCCGGAGTGGTCGACCTTTCCTTTCCCGACTCCACCTCCTCTTCTTTCCCTTCCCGGCTCAACCTCCCGAGGCCGGACTCCAGCGAGCAGCCATTACCAGCATCCCTAACACCATCATCACCTCCCCTCTTCCTGATCGACTCCTCCTCCTCATCTCCTTCCCCGATCTCCTCTACCACTTCCCTCCGGCCTATCCACCCTCGCCTGGGACACCCCCACGGCCACCTGAGCCGCTGGCCGGAGCAGCCTCCTCCTTGGCCTCCTGAGCTCCTCTGGCAGACACCCTCATCGTCATCAACTCACCATCTTCCATTATCATCATCTTCATCATCACACATAATCCCCACCATAATTATCCATCAACTCATCACCACCTCCACTATCCTTCACCATCTTCATCTTCACCATTATCGTCGTCGTCATTATCATCATCTTCACCATCACCATGACTCGTCGGAGAAGCCCCTGGCCGGACTCCGGCAGTCCACCACCCACCACCACCATCATCATCATCTCGATTCATCATCATCGTCATCATCATCGTATCCCATCGTCATCGTTGTTATCATCATCACCCTAACCATCATCGTAGCTAACGATATCGTCGTCATCGTCGTATCACCTTCACCGCTCCATCGCAATTATCAACTCCAACATCATCACCATCACTACCCTTACAATCACATCATCGTCACCAATACCTTAACCCTAATCACCCGTATCACCGTCTCCTGGTCATCACCATCCTCCATATCATCGTCCTCGTCATCGTCACCATCCCCAACATCATGATTGTCAATATTACCCTCACCCCTATCGTCCCCATCTATGTAATCATCCTCGTCTCATTATCCACATCATCATCAATCGACACCAGAGGTACCCTCGTGGTATATCGATTGATGGAGTCCGAGGGTCGCTACCCCAGAGGTATGTCGGTTGATGATGTCCACTGACGAGCGCATGAGTTGTGAGGATTAGATCGAGTAGCCTACCCTTGCCCATACGTCAAAAAGTTGTCCTCATTTGCATTCATATAGATTGTCTAGTAACAGCGTACTTATGTATTTTTAAATATATTGCATGTTTACTGTATTCAATTGGCTTGCTTCTATGTATCTTGTTATGTCCCTCTGAGGACCTGGTCCCTTGCCAGGTATAGACGACCATGAGTACCACAGGAGTACGGACCAGACCTGACGCTCTACCTTCTGCCGATGAGACCTTACCCACTGAGCATCGCTGATTATCTCTAGCGATGGATCTTATAGCTGACACTCTATGTCATCACTTTATTTTTATTGATGATTTACTCTTCTCTCGTATTTAGTTGATATAGTCATTGGTAGTGGATTTGTCTCCACTCGACTATCATTGTTGGATTATCCAGACACTTTATTCTAGTTTAGTGATATCTTTTTTGTGGCTTATTGTGTGAATGAGATTAGTATTGTCTGTGACTGTTGATAATATATATACCACATGTGAGTTTTTATTTATATTACAGCGTACGTGTGTATATTGGTATCCATATATTAGAGTTGCCATATACACACGGCTGGCATGCTTATATGTCCTAGTCCTACGTATTTTGGGACTGGGGCATGACATATTTTTGTGGTGGCCCAAGCAGGTCAAGAATATATTGTCTCGGTTACGTAACTGTACCGAGCAAGCCTGCACTAGGATTAGAGTATAGGATCTCATCCACAAGTGACTATGACTCATCTTCCTTTCCATCTGTTCTATCTAAATAATCGCATCCTGCTTGATTCCTGTGCTTCCCAAATAGTTCCTTGAGTATAGCCTTCCCCTAGAACATAGGAACCCTTGATGTTAGAATAATAATTAGGGTAACAATCCTACCAAGAATACAACTAAAGTATTGACACGTCACTAAGTTTAGTGTACCTAGTGAGCCCTAGCATCCCTTATCTATAGATTGGTCTACAATTACCCCTTGAGGTATTTATGAAGACTTGAGCATAGTATAAATACTGCTAGAGTTAATTAGAAATTTAACCATATTGTTGACCCTAGTATTAAGGGACCACTAAGAATCCAAGGTTGAATATTAGGACCAAACCTAACTTGTATGGTGAGATAGTATTATAGAACTATATATTTTTTATTATTGTCTTAGTATTAGCGGATAGTACTCTAGGAAGCCATGAGGAATAAAATAACATTTTCTAGATCATACTCCGAACACAGAGATTAGCATACCACATCTCCTTAGAAAACCATGATATTATCTAGAGCCTTCTATTTAAAATTCAATCTTGTTCCCCTGAAAATTTTGTGCTCGCTATTTGTGCGACGACTATGTTGTTCTTCCCTTCTCTCAACTCATGCCACCTAACCCTTCCATAATTTCTAGTAACACTTGTTCTATGAGCACTATGATTAAGACTTAATATGACCAATAACTTTATAATGCAATAGGATACCCTAATAAATACCAAGATCCTTACTCATAAACCTTAGCAAGAGCCTCTACTGTATCCTTAAGACAGTACAATATTAGGAAATTCTTTTAAGTTGGGTAGTATGTCTCATAGCATAGTATCATATAGTCCTATTGACCCATTGATGTAGTATAATGGAATGACATCAACTTTAGACTTGCAGTAGAGGTTAGTGTTTATTCAGACTATAGAAATTAGAGGTCCATACCCCTATGTGGTCGACCAACAACTTAGACAAGGAGCTAGTATGATAACTGTAGAGACTGTAGAGTCTCACCTCCTTGTGAACTTGAATTAGTTTGCACCTTCTCTCATCATAATCTAGCGTACTGATATTTTTTTGTACTATCTCGACCTATGCTGCTATTTTATAGCCTAGTTTTGTAAGCTTATTTTTTATCAAGCTTGATCATGATATTGTATTATTGGGGACGCCTACTAGTACATTGTCTAATCAGAATCTGTGTATTAAGGTCTAGCTAACCTTAGTACATTTGGTTCGCACTTCGTAATACTATTTTACATGGATTGAAACATATAGTTGACTAGTGGATGAATATGCTTGCCCTCTAGATATGTCTGAGCATATTGTATCGATTACATAACTGTACTGATATAAGAAACTACCAAATATGATTTTAATCCATAACTGCCTTGATAATTCTCATTGGAATTCTTTAAAATGCCTTGATCCCCATACTTCTATCCTATGACCACCCTTGAACTCTTTATTATTGCTTTCCGTCTTCCCTTATTCCGGAAAGACGAACGCTCGTGCCGAGTATAAGTTGATACACTAATAAGTACTAGATATACCCCATAGGCTAATCATATGACTAGGTGATTCTCTTTTATAATTGATTAAGGACATATCATAGGTAATATATTTGGTATTAAACCCTTGAGGATTGGATAACATTATTAAATAATTTGAGGCATAGCTTTCTTAGATATATAGCCTTAGATAATATATGGGTAAATTCTAAGTTGGGTAGAAACCGCATGTTAAAACTTGAGGAGAAATTTTTAGACTGTGACCAAGTGAGATTAGATAGAGAGAAACCATACCTTATTTTAATTTCGATGACGAAATTATTTTAAGTTAGGTAGATTGTAAATCCCCTCACCCAAAATTAGGCCTACTTGACTTAGAAAGAGAAATTAGGGTTAGTTGAACCCAAATAGAAATAGAACATGGTATTTATCTAATTTCGTAATGTTTATGTCACATAGTGCACCTTACCGTTGCTTCGATAATTGGAGCACTACACTAGCCATTGCATTTCTACAAATTTTACAACATCATCCTGGACATGCCCGCCTACTATTCTGACCCTTGTGCAACTTATAATATTGCTCTCTGGTGCTATATTTTAGCCACACAATAAACGTTGCGGACGTTATTTCTTAATTCGATATAAACCCCAATTTTGTACCCTTGTACGCCCCAATCAAAATTGGAGACACAATCTTGATCGTTTTGTGCAAACCAAATTTTATTAATATTCTATACTGTACCCTCTACGTCACTACCCTTGTGCCCTACCTAATTTAATCCCATGTACTCCTAATTAATTCCAGAACATTTTGCGCGTTCGATTTAATTAATTAAATCTAATTTTCCGCCTTTGTACAATTTTCCAATTATTGGGGGACTTTTATGCAAAAATATATTGAGGTGTCCCTACCATTGGACAATTCATGAAGAAACCCAGTTTTTCCCTTCACATAGATTTTTTTGTAATTTTTGTGATGTGCAACGCACGCACATCGCCCCGTATATTTAAACCTATCCTTGCAATTAAATAATGCAAATTGTAGCCTCCCCACATTCTCATGCAAGCCCAAGGCCCATCACAAAGAGAGTTGACCAAGCCCACATTGTCCTAGGTCAAACCCCCAAACCCAAATTTCATGTATTTAAACAACTCTTCTTTCCCTTTCTTTATTCTTTATTTTTTTCCTAAACCTAACCTTAACCAGCCGACCCCCATCACCCGTACAATGCATCTCCTTCTTCACCCGCCTGATGTCCCCGCCGGCCGGAGTGGTCGACCTTTCCTTCCTCGACTCCACCTCCTATTCCTTCCCTTCCCGGCTCAACCTCCCCTGGCCGAAATCCGGCGAGCAGCCATTACCAGCATCCCTAACACCATCATCACCTCCCCTCTTCCTGATCGACTCCTCCTCCTCATCTCCTTCCCCGATCTCCTCCACCACTTCCTTCTGGCCTGTCCACCCTCGCCTGGGACACCCCTACGGCTACCTGAGCCGCTGGCCGGAGCAGCCTCCTCCTTGGCCGCCTGAGCTCCTCTGGCAGACACCCTCATCATCATCAACTCACCATCTTCCATTATCATCATCTTCATTATCACACATAATCCCCATCATAATCATCCATCAACTCATCACCACCTCCACTATCCTTCACCATTATCATCTTCACCATCATAGTCGTCGTCATTATCATCATCTTCACCATCACCATGACTCACCGGAGAAGCCCCCTGGCCGGACTTCGGCAGTCCACCACCCACCACCACCATCATCATCATCTCGATTCATCATCATCGTCATCATCATCACATCCCATCGTCATCGTCGTTATCATCATCACCCTAACCATCATCGCATCCCATCATCATCATCATCGTCGTTATCATCATCATTGACATCCTCCTCACCTTATCACCATGATCAGTATCACCCTTAACCATCACCCTTAGCAGCCTCAATCATCGTCACCCTCATCCCCACCGACATCATAAACCGTCATCCTTGCCAAACAGCCTGTAGCAGTCACCCTGATTCCCGTGCCTGTGCACGCTGACCCGAGGATATTGGATAGATTCTACGCGACTTTCGGAGCAAGATATTGGGACTACATAGCTTCTTGCCAGGCAAGTATATATTGTCAAATTGTTTACAGTACTTTTGCATGATATCTATAATTCTGTATGTTTATTTCATTCTGTATATTTATTGCATATGTAGTTTCGTGCATTCATTACTATATATTAGATATGTTGACACACACTTGACACCTAGTATCATGAGAGGATAATCATTAGGCGTATGGGCCTTAACCACTCTGGTAAACCGTAGTAACTAGCACGCACTATGGTGGTCGTGTCCGATAGTCGCTACCCCCGAGGTATGTCGATTGATGGAGTCCGAGGGTCGCTACCCCAGAGGTATATCGGTTGATGATGTCCACTAACGAGCGCATGAGTTGTGAGGATTAGATCGAGTAGCCTACCCTTGCCCATACGTCGAAAAGTTGTTCTCATTTGCATTCATATAGATTGTCTAGTAACAGCGTACTTATGTATTTTCAAATATATTGCATGTTTACTGTATTCAATTGGCTTGCTTCTATGTATCTTGTTATGTCCCTCTGAGGACCTGGTCCCTTGCCAGGTATAGACGACCATGAGTACCGCAGGAGTACGAACCAGACCTGACGCTCTACCTTCTGCCGATGAGACCTTACCCACTGAGCATCGCTGATTATCTCTAGCGATGGATCTTATAGCTGACACTCTATGTCATCACTTTATTTTTATTGATGATTTACTCTCCTCTCGTATTTAGTTGATATAGTCATTGGTAGTGGATTTGTCTCCACCCGACTCTCATTGTTGGATTATCCAGACACTTTATTCTAGTTTAGTGATATCTTTTTTTGTGTCTTATTGTGTGGATGAGATTAGTATTGTCTGTGACTGTTGATAATATATATACCACATGTGAGTTTTTATTCATATTACAGCGTACGTGTGTATATTGGTATCTATATATTAGAGTTTCCATATATACACGGTTGGCATGCTTACGTGTCCTAGTCCTACGTATTTTGGGACCGGGGCGTGACACCCCCCCCCCCCCCCCCCCGCGGACGAGTTCCTCCGACCCGCTCTCTCAATCTCCCTCTCTCTTCTATGCATATATCACAACGACCAAACCCTAACCCTAGAGCCTTCTCCTTCTCCCTCTCCCCACCACCACCGCGCCGACCCCAAGTCGTCGTCGCCGCTGTACGCCATATCGCCGAAGAACCATTCGTCGTCGTCCTCGCCAACGTGCGCGCTGCATAATTTGAACAGCAAAGTACCCCTGTTCAGGACCCGATTTTTGTCACCTCGCTCGACCAAACTCAATCCCGTCTTCACTGGTATGATCCTCACATATTCCCCTTCAATACCTGTATGATAGTTGACCTCAAACAGCACGTAACCCTAGGCAAAAATAGCGTACAAGTTGACGGAAAAAGACCACTTTTTAGGTATCGCAGAAAACTGTGGTGACCACCTATGTTCCCGGATTCGTATCTCTTACCACAGTGATCCCAATTTGATTATTTTTTTTGATATGCAGAGACCACTTGACCTAGTTTAATTTCTATTAATTATATTAATATGTTAACTGTTGTATGTAGAATTAAATTCGTTGGAAAATTCCAAAAACCTACTTTTTCTAGATTTCCAAAAATTACGAAACGGAGCGCGCCCCACCAAACGGGACCGTCCCGTCATATACCAAGTATACCAAAAGGTGTGCATAGTATACCCGGACACGTGAGATTTTACAAAAACTGATTCGGACGCGTGTGCGCATTGGAATCAGCCCGTATCCGCGGACAATCTCCGTGTCGCAACTTTTGCGAAAGCCGTGCGCATTTTGTGCACGCTCGTCAGATTGCGACGAAACTTGGGCCTCTGGACTCATGGTATCGTGCTGGTCCTGTGACCCAATTTTTACGTAATTCTGAGATAGTTGACCAAGTCGCCAATTGACGGGCCCCGCCGTTGACTTTTTAGGCGAATTTGTGTTCGGCTCACCGGAATCCAAAATTGGAAGTACCGTTGAGTTCGTGCTGGCATTTAGAGTTTTTTGACCTATAATTTGTCATATTTAGAGACCTTTACCCTTGGCATACTTTTTGGTGCAAAGTGGGCCACACGTGGACCCCACTTTGACCCGAAATTACCGTTTTGCCCCTGTGTTTAAATTGGACGAAAGGAAAGTGCTTTCTAGCTATTTTGCTTATTCTGGGAACGTTGGTGATATCTATTTCAGCATCCGAAGATATTTATTCTGAGGCCATAGCTTCTGGTCCTGTGTGTTGGATATCTGGACGTTACATTTTGCAGCTTCTTGCCAGGCAAGTATACCTTGCCATTGTACTGTTATTCATATTCCATATGTTGCATGCATCTTTATTTTCTGTCTTTAATTTATATATTTTAACTGTTATATAAAATGCACACGACGGTGTCGTCGCGGTATATTTTTATTTATGTATTTGCATTGACCTTGTTTATGAGACTACCCCATTTTCATGTAGCATTATTAGGTTTTATTTGAATGTGACACATTTTTACACGAGTTGTGAGTCTCATATAGATCATGGTCGTACGTATTGACTGATCATCGGTACGTGTGGGCCGTTCGTTAGGGATAACTGCTGATAGAAACTTTGTATGCTAGAAGACTTAGCAGTTATTAGAGGTCCATGGACATAGCCTATTGTAGTACGGTGGTCTAATTCTTGTCCTTGTTTGGTTGCAGGATTGGGCTAGGGTACTAAAGATAGGCTATGAACCAAATCATGTCATGGATGTGACATGCTTAGTGCATGGGGTGGGGAGAACAACAAGTACCGTATTTGGGCTCCTTTGCACTTTTTTCTTCTGTAACCCGGAAGCTCCGCTGGAGATACGGGCGGTAATGACCCCTATACAATTGGCGGCATCTGCCGTTCAAAAGACGGTATGCTTTGAGGCTCTTGATTCTCCGAGAGAGTCATGCCAATCCCATTTATGGCTAGATAGTCCACTTGTTAGAACGTTGTTCTCAAACTACATTCACTTAGACGGTTAGGCGACCCATTGGATATTTATTTCAGTACTTTATTGGCATGCTTCTATGTATCTTGTTATGTCCCTCTGAGGACCTGGCCTTTCCAGGTGTCGCTGTTTTTGAGTTTTTGCAGGAGCGCAGATTCGGATGGTTACATATGTTTCGAGGATGTCTTCTCTTCGAGCCCCGTGGTCGTTAGCTGGTATTCTTATATTGTGTTTATTGTGTTGTACTTTTCCATTCGAGTTGGTAGTGGATTTGTTTCCATCCAACTATCATCCTTAGATACTTATATTGAGATCTAGTTTCATGGATACTGGTTATTTATTTATATTTGATTTTCGTGGATGAGATTTAGATTATACCCTGTGACTTGTGACATATGTTTATACCACTTGTGGATTTGATATTCATATTACAGCGTACATATGGGTTTGGTTTCCACATATTGGAGTTGCCATATCCATGCGGCTGGCATGCTTACGTGTCCTAGTCCTACGTACTTTTGGAACTGGGGCGTGACAGCAAGCACGCAAAAATTTAGGATCGTGGTATCAACTCTCTAAGTGACGTTACATGACTCCGCGTACGGCGTCAACACCCGAATCTTGTTCGGACGCTAAGCAACGTCTCACGATCCTAGGTTAAAAAAGTACAATACAGAAGTATATATATAGAAAGAACACAAGCAAATAATATATCAGGATCTCTGCAAGTTTGTAAGGTACACTTGCCTAGGCTCTTAACTCCGTTAGTTGCTCCTATAACAATGGAATCTCCTGGTACACCTCTGGATGCTGAAACAAATATCACCATTGCTCTCAAAAAACTTGAAATAGCTAGGATTAACTACCCATAAGTCCAATTTGGATACAGGGATATAATTGACAGTTTCTGGTCAAAGCGGGGTCCACATATGGCCCACTTTGCACACAAAAATATGCCAAAGATAAAGTCTCCAAATTCGTCAAACTTAGTGTCTATGAGTCCAGAACGATGATACGAACCCAACGGAACGTCCAGAACTGGATTCCGATGAGCCGGTTACGAAATCGTCCGTCAAGTAGAACCACGAGGCCCACGAAATGGTGTTTCGCCAATGTTCTCAGAATCGAACCAAACTTGGGTCACAAGACCAGTGTAACGCTGCGAATCCGTTGGTGCAAGTTTCATTGTTAAACAATAAGCATACACAAAATTATGATGAGTGTCAGAACAGGCCGATACAGTATTTTTTTACGGATACGCGTTGATTCCGGTGTGTACGCACATCCAAATCAAGTTCCACAAAATCTCACACGTCCGCGTTGACGATACGCGCCTTTCGGTAAAATTCTCACAGGATAAAGTCATCTCGTTTGGCGTGACGTACCCCATTTCAAGAAAATTTTATTTTAAAAAACCAAGTTTTTGACAGAATTGAACAGCAAATAAATCACAACATACATCGAATTAAAATAAACTAATTAAAGAGATTAAAACTTTTTTATGTTATCTAAATTAATGTTCAAGCAGAATTTAAAAATCATGTGCCATTATGAAGATAACAGGACTCAAACAGGAGCACTTGGAATAGTTTCTGTTCCTAAAAATAAGTCATTTTTTCCTGTTTTGTATTGCAATTTACGATCGACACGGGACACGATACACTAAACTAATTATACAGAGTTCAGGGGGGTCATGTGCTCTTCGCATAGGACTCGACGGTTCACTGTTAGGTCTATTGTGGAGGGAGATATAGGGGAGAGAATTTGAGTACCTCGTTACTGCTGCTGCTAGTCTTGACTTCGGCAGCTGTTCGCGGCAGTGGAGCGCGACGGTCCGGCGATCGACGGCGGTCGGCGATGGTCGGGGTGGTAGAGGAGATGATGGTGGTCGGGTAGGCTGGGGTTTATATAGGGTGAAGGGGGGAGGTTACAAGAAGAGGAATAGTGGGGGTCGGCCATTGATGGGGAGGGGAATCGGAGGGGACGCGGTCGGGGGCTGCAGGGGGTTTCAAAATGTAAAGGGTTGCGGGTTATCGGATACGGGTACGGGTTTGGGTCCATTTGGTTTGGGTTGGTATGGGTTTAATTATTAACCATATATATATATATATATATATATATATATATATATATATATATATATATATATATATATATATATATATATGGCCATCTAAAAATAGTTTTGGACCTCAATAAAATCAAGAAATTATTTACAATACTTTAATATTTGTTTTACACCCAAAAATATATTTTCTACACTATATTAATAATTAATTAAATACACATAATTATAAATCCATGAATATTATTATTATAAATGACTAAAATACAGAAAAAAATCTCCTTTAATCTCAGTAATTATAAATAATAAAATTTAAATTTAATTTCTAAAATTTTGGGTGTTTACACTCAAGAGTCAATACACTGTCATAGCCCAACTAACCACAATCACTCCCAAGTTATACTATAAGATACACATAAAGATACACCTATTAAATATATGACATAGACACACATAGGCATATACTTATATACAATTTATGATATATTGATCAAGTAAGTATATATACATAGTATAACACTAATATTCATTTCCCTAAATAGCTTGAGTGCACCATGTCAATATACATAAGGTGTCATGATACACTATCTAATTAAAACACCAAAACTCCCAAATTTTCCTCAACAATCATCCCTACCTAACAATTGCATATAATAGTAGCTATTAAAACTAGTTACCATAGGTATTAATGAAGACTGCACAAAATCACCCAAAATAAGTCTCGTATCACATCGTATCATAAAATACCATGATACGCTCTACTCGTGTCCAATCATGGACACGTACCTAGTCCCACAATTCCGATCCAAGTCTAATATAACAAAAATGGTGTCATGACACATACTTGATGTGTCCACCTCGTAATTCCCCCAAAATAGAAATAAAAACCTATGTAGAAAATACAATATACTACCAAATAGCCTAAAAATTGTTCCTATAGGTAGTCCTATGTCATTGGGGTATTCCTAAGAGTCAAATGCATGATTTGGAAATTACAATAAGAAGAAATTCAAAAATTACCAATTGGGCGATGGATTCCCAATAAAAACTCAAGTGGACACGATCCGGACACGATCTCTTCACCAATGATCCTCCTCTTTGTGCTCATTGCTTCTCCAAGCTCCAAAAATTCTTTAGGAATAAAAAATAAGGGGAAATTGAAGTAAAATAAGAGAGAAATTGATGGAGGGAATTGTGGAAAAATTGGGGATCTTAAAATGAATGAACAATTGAGAGAAGAGAGAGAGAGAGAGAGAGAGAGAGAGAGAGAGAGAGAAGAGAGAGAGAGAGAGAGAGAGAGACCCTCTATATGTGGCCGGCCCCTTCTTTCCCCTTCTCCAAGCAATTGACAATGACAACTATGTCCCTACATGCTAATATGAGGAATAATTAGGAAAGGGGTATTTTGGGAAGTCTCTAACTAATTACAATTAAACTAATTCTCCTTAGTTAATTAGTGGGAATGGATTCATTGGGCCTAGTCTATGATGGCTCACTAAATGTCATGATAAGTCTAATTTAGGTCCACTAATGTCAAGTCGAATTAAAAAGGCTAGCCCCTAACTAAATTAAATGGTACAAGTCTCTAATTAAATATATGGCACTCTAATAATTAAATAACTAATACAAGAATCAAATAAATATTCATGGTCCACTAATATTAATATTATATTCCTAAAATTAAATAACTAGGTCAAATTATCAAATTATCCCTAGCTAGAAAAGTGGGGGTGACAGGACTAGTATAGACTATAAATCAAGCAATCACGACCAATCATGCCATATGACTTGTTATTATTAGCTAACTAGGGCTATCACAATCCTAGTTACTAACATATGCAGTTTGAGATTCCTTACAGCCACATGTCCTACAGACTATCCGGGTTATCCAGATGAACGGGTAATATAGGTTTATCATGTATAATTATTTTCTTATCTTTTTTGGTAGTGCAAAACTCGTCAGTGTGCTGGAAGTGTGCCCCTCACGACGGAGAGCTCCAAATCCATCAGGTGTCGTTGCGATACCGGGATTGCATGTAGCCAAAAAATATCTTTAGATGCTTTCTAGATTATTATTCTAGGTATTTGTAAGATCCCTAATCCTGAAAACCCTAATTTTATTTATTCATTAAAATATTGATTATTTGTACATCTAGAGGTTTTATAGAGCCATTATAAATTTTCCCAAATTTATTTTATGTAGGAAACCCTTTGACAGTTGTGTCATGACCCGCATTCAGAAAATCGGGCATGAGTCGTGGGTACGTCCAGCCTACGCCGCAGCATCGGCGGTAGAACGCTGTCTAGGTCAACTAACTAAATAATAATCTCACACAAAAATCGGCCATGACCTCTCCAAAAGGAGGGCAACCACACAAACAATATAAACCTGTCAAGATCTCAACTCCAAACGGAGGAGCAAATATCACAATGATAATCATAATATACTCAATCCGGAATCTAAGCACGATAAGATAACACAGAGAACTAACAACTATAAAGTCTAACCAACAACAACTACTACAACAACTACAACATCAATAGTAATACATCATCCAAAATAATATACAATACAAGGTCTCAATCCAAAACCGGAGACAAATCCGGTGCTAAAAGCTAAAAAAAATAACAACAAAGTCTCAGTGATCCCGGCTACCAACCCGGAAATCACCCCTAAGCTAGAGGGTCCCTGTCTCCACCATCGACAGGCTCAGGTCCATAAAACGTCGGACACCACTCCTCTGGATACTCTGAAAAATATGTCCAGTCAGGACTGGAGCAAGTACATCTCTAACAGCAGTTCCATTTAAATGATAAAAACTATAAAACAGTTATAGCAAGTAGCAAGAAGAATGAAGCAAGTATGAAACAAGAAAATATGTATAACTGGTGCATAAAGGTAAAAATGCATGGATATCAGAGCAAGATAGTAATAACTGCAAGATACAAGAAATCTACACTAAAAGTAAGTCTGTGCACATGAACGTGTAGTGAGTCTAGCATGAAAAACATGTAGTGAGTCAAGTCCAGAAACATGTAAGTGAGACAAGTCAAGAAATGCATGAGAGTCCAGACTATAAAGAATGAACTCGGTGTCTTTGAAATACTTGTTTCGACATGTAAACGGCTAGGGGTAAGTACGGCTCACCGCGCACTGGGTGCGCGGCTGCTATCATTCCATATTAGACCAGAGGGAGTGATGCCTGATGATTCCAGATGGGAAAGTTTACATGTCTACTCGAGTATTTCCCTGCTCCGACTAATACAAGTGGATCCAAGACCCGACACGCAAATCAAGATGAGTCCAGCCTGAACATGAATGATGTCTGTAGGTGATGCCAGTAGTGATTCCAGAATAGAGGCCAGAAATATGAAATGTACGTGTCGCAAGTAAATGAATCCAAAAATATCAATCAGTATCCCGTGTTGTGCCAGAATAATCAGATGATACTATACTAGAAGCTGAATCATAATAATCATCAAATAATGAAAACTATCAGAGAATGTACTCGCCTGACGTCCTGAGCAACTGGCGATCCGAACTGGTATCGCAAGGACCTAATGCCAAAAGCAAGATTAAATAGGGTTTTTAATGTGTTAAACAGACATAAAATAACTAAAAATAGGCTTCTAGGGTCGTTCTAGGTCAAACGGATCAAACCGGTGAAATCTGGGTCAAAAAGTCAACTCTGGGTCCAAAAAGTCAACTCTGGGTCAAAACTAGGTCAAAAGTTGACTTTGGCGGTCAACCGAGTCAACTACGGTCAAGTCTGGGTCAAACTAGGGTGCTCCTGAAATTCTAGGTCAAACCGAGGTCATTAAGCTAGAAAACTCTCAAACTCGCCTCCTAGAGATACCGGGATACCCTCGGTATCCGATACCTCAACCTACGCTATATATCCCGCCTAAACCCGCTAAAACCTATGCTAGCACGCGTAAATATATACACATAAGCATATAAAAATCACTCAAATACAATTCCTAGTCTATTGCTCAAAAACCCCGCTCGAAACCCAATACCTTGGTTATCTTAAGGTATTGAAATACCTCGGTATCTCAAGGTATTGAGATACCGCTCTAAACTCAACCCGACTACCCCTCTAGCTAACTAACTATGCATAAACATATATATCTAGCTATAATCTAGGCTAAAATATAGATATCTAATACATATAGGCATATACCTAGGTATCTACACCGAATACCTTACCTTACCTTACCTTACCCTCGAATATATATATATCTATACCTAAATATCTAACTATCTATCTAGCTATGTATATATCTATATATATATCTATGCATATAGATATGGATATCTAACTATCTATCTAATATTTAGCTATCTATCAATCTATCTATCTATCTAAACATTTACCTATCTATGTTTATGTCTATCTATCAATCTAAGTATCTAACTATCTATCTAATATTTACCTATCTAGTTATCTATCTAACTATCTAACTAGCTATCTATATCTAGTATTTACCTATCTAACTATCTATCTAATTACCTATCTATTAATCTACCTATTTATTATATATCTCACAACACACATATACCTTATCTTATCTATCTATCAATCTAATCTATTTATCTATTTATCTTAGTTAACTATCTAACTATCTAGTTATCTATCCATAGATAGATCTATCTATAATACTATCTATCTATCTATTCTAGTAACATATCTACTTCTCTAATTATCTACATATCTATCTATAGTTATATCTATCTATCCATCTTATATCTATCTATATAGATAAACATATATCTATATCTCTCTCTCTCACTCGCTACACGCCAATGCAATACGCTGCTAGCTGTTGCTGCGGCTTAAAACTGCTGTTGCTACTGCTTTTTACTGCTGCTACTGCTGCTTTTCTGTTGCGCTGCTGCTGCGCTCGAGCGAGCTGCTGCTGCGCTCGAGCGAACTGCTGCCGCGGCGCTGCCGCGGCGCTGCCGCGGCGCCTGCAGCGCCTGCTGCTGCTGCTGCGCTCGAGCGAGCTGCTGCCGCGGCATTGCTGCGCTCGAGCGAGCTGCTGCTGCGGCATTGCTGCGCTCGAGCGAGCTGCTGCCGCGGCGCCTGCAGTGCCTGCTGCTGCTGCTGCTGCTGCGCTCGAGCGAGCTGCTGCCGCGACGGCTGCAGCGCCCTGCTGGCTGCTGCAGCGGCTGTTCTGCTGCGCTGCACGCTGCAACGGCCGCCCCGCTGTGCTGCTCTGTTGTGCACCCCTCTGCACAGCCGCCTCGACAACCCCACAAGCATACGCACACACACAAACACAATCACACACACAGACACACACACCTATATACATATATATATATATATATACAACTATATATATACACACACACTCAAACATATATATATATACCCTCACACACACTCACTCTCACACACCCTCACACACACTCTCTCACACACTAGCACACATTCTCATAAACACACAACCACACACACAAACACTCCTACATATATATATAAATATATATACATATATACACACAAACTCAAACTCATATACATATATATCTATATCTAAACACTCACACACACACTCACCTACACACTCTAACACCAACACACTCACACAAGCACTCACTAACACACTCACACAAGCACCCACTAACACACTCACAAACACATAAAAACACACATATAAATATAAAATATATATATAGAAGCACACACAAATATATATATATATAAACACAACACGCCACAACGCACAACGCTCACAACGCTCACCAACGCGCTCCCAACGACCCCGACACGCACAAACACCTATAAATATATAAAATATAACTCAAAAATTCTAGCATACACTACCCGATGCTAACCCAATGTGCGCACAAGCCCGAAACTAGAAAACCACGCCGAAATGGCCGTTCGGTCATTTCGACGAACACGTGGTGCGCGGTTCGGAAAATCTCCTGAAACGCACACCAAACGAACTCGGAATCGGCCCAAAATTTATCCACGCGCTCTAAACAATGCCTAGATCCTAGAAAATGTGCTCTCGCAATGATTCTAGGTCCGTGGCGGAAACGCGCACGCACTTAGAATCGGCGACGACGAAAAGCCCCAATTTTGCCCAAAACGCCCGTTTCTCCGCGACACGACTTCCCGTGTCCGAACGGAGACACGCACTCACCCTCTAGACACCCGACAACGTCTACCTAGGTCCGTCTAACTGAGGGCATCACCCAAAATTGGGCCAAATTTGGATTTTACCCGAAATTGACACAAAACCTAGTGTTAAAGTCTCCAAACACTACCCAACTAGTTCCAACTTCCTCCCACGGGTAGCCTAAGGGTCTAGAAAGGTTCTAAAATATTAATTATACTATAAAAGAGTAATTACAAGGGGAAATTTAGGGTTTACCTCTTGGGAGTTGGAATCCCAAGCCAAAATCTCAAAAATGCTCCAAATCCACCTCAACTAGCTTCCAAGCTCCCAAATCTAGCTCCAATACCAAATCTAAGCTCTACCCACCTAGGTTAGGGAAGAATATAGGGTTAGGGTTCACAATCATGGAGAATAGAAGAAGAAAGAAGAGAAAAAGGATGCTTACTTGAAGTTGGGAAGAAGAAAGGAAGAAGAATGAAGAAGAGAGGAAGAAGAAATGAAGAAGAAGAAGAAGAAGAAAATGGAACAAAGGGGAAGGGGGCTGCTGTGAAGCACGGTCTGGGAGGGGTTTTTGGGGCCGGCCATGGTAAATATAAGGTTACACTAATCACCAAATGCCCAAAATGCCCTCCCAACTCTCGGTTTTGGGTTCTGGGTCCAAAAACACTCAAACTAACTCCAAATCTCTCCCACTAACCTTCTAAAAATATAATAAATATTCTAAAACCCAAAATAAGTCTCACAGGGGTGTGGGCTGGGTCGGACATGGGTCCACTAGGGTCTGACATGGGTCCAGGCTAGCCAAAATCCTAAAACAAACAATAAAAATATAATACAATCAATAATTAAATATAAATAATCCACAATTAACTAAATTAAAAATAAAAAAAATACCCGGCTCTGGAAATGGGGTAGTGACAAGCCTATCCTCCTTAGAAAATTTTGTCCTCGAAATTTAAAGTCAATCACACTCCTCTAGGTCAAACCCCCAACAATAACAGTCAAGAAATTCTACCTAAACAACATGCAAGATCAGGGTCCTACTGGTCGTTTTATCACAGTCTCAATCAGGGTTACTACACTATCTACCACAGCACAAGAAAATCTAACAGGTACTAATGAAGCACACCACAGGAATGAAAAAGGACAGGAAGAAGAAACAAGAGACAGACCTGCTAACCCGACATCCGTAGCATCGGCCTCCTCGACCGTCAACGCATAAGCCCTGCCCTGCTGGGGTATATCCCTCTGCTGGTGCGGGGCATGATGCTGTGCCACAGATGGCCTAGCTCCAACTCTCTGATCCTGTGCTCCACCCAATGGAGGTGCAGTAGGGCAATCTCGCATCTGGTGAGCGGCGGATCCACAGAACAAACACACCTTCAGCCTCCTCCTACAAACATTCCAGGTGTGTCCTGCCTTCCTGCAGTAGGCACAAGTGGGCACCCTCTGATCCTGACCCTATTGCGCTGCCTTCTGCACATAGGGACGCTTAGCTGGTCCCGCACTACCACTGGCACTGCCTGAATCATCCCTGCCTCTCTTGGATTTGAGCTCCAAGTCATCCTCTGCTCTCTGAGCATCTCCTACTATCTGCTCAAAAGTCGTCTCGCGGTCGCTCCTGGTCAAAGACTTGACCGCCATAACCAAGCCCTTGCGAAACTTCCTCGCCTTAGCTGCCTCACTCAAGCCATCTACAAATCTGCCCAGACGACAGAACTCCGCTGCGTACTCGTCCACTGTCATGCTCCCTTGGACGAGTGCCTTGAACTGGCTCTCCAAGGCACTGAGCGCCACATCTGGGAAAAACTTCTCCTTAAAAAGCCTCTTAAAAGCCTCCCAAGTAAGCCCTGGCGCCGCAATCCTCGTATCTGTGCGATACCATGTCAAGGCGAGGTCGAACATCTGACTGCCCGCTGCCTCTATCTGCATGCTGTCTGGAATCTGCGCCAGCCTGAAGATGCCCTCAATCTGCTCTATCCAGTCATCCGCGTACAGGATATCTTCTGTACCACGGAACTCCTTGGGCCGCATCCTCTGAAAGTCGATAATACTGCCTGGCCTCGGATGCTGAATCTGATCTGCCTGTGGCTGAATCTGTGCCACCCTATCTACTGCCGTCATGGCTACCTGGTGGGCGTTCTCAATGCCCAGCCTCATCACATCCACCTGACGGTGTTGCGTGTCCATCATCTCCCTGAAGAATGCAAACAACTGCGCGGCATCTACTGGAGCAGGAAGTGGTGGAGGAACCACCGGAACGACTGGGGTAGTCCTCGGATCGATAGGGAAAGGAGGATCCCCGAGAGAAGCAGATGCTCCCTCGACCGCAGGAGTGGTGAGTGGAGCGGTAGCAGCTGCCTGAATACGAGCTGGACGAGAGGTAGCAGACCTCTCAGTGGCAACTGCTGGGGCGGTACGATGAGATCGTGTCTTCGGAGGTATCCTGAACACAGATCAAAAGAAGTCAATACGGCGCAAGATACGATATCATCAAAGAAGGACAATAATATTTCAAAAGAAATCAATTTCAGAATAATTAGATCAGAATTGTTCCTAGTCGTGATTGAGTACACACTCATCCTAGATCCTAGATCCTATAGCAGGCTCGCAGCAGTACAACTAAGTTATTGTACCACCACGACAGCGCACTAATTGCGAATCGAGACCTACATGGGGCCGCCACCAAAAACGTGTCACGACCCGCACCCGAAAAATCGGGCATGAGTCGTGGGTACGTCCAGCCTACGCCGCAGCATCGGCGGTAGAACGCTGTCTAGGTCAACTAACTAAATAATAATCTCACACAAAAATCGGCCATGACCTCTCCAAAAGGAGGGCAACCACACAAACAATATAAACATGTCAAGATCTCAACTCCAAACGGAGGAGCAAATATCACAATGATAATCATAATATACTCAATCACGAATCTAAGCACGATAAGATAACACAGAGATCTAACAACTATAAAGTCTAACCAACAACAACTACTACAACAACCACAACATCAATAGTAATACATCATCCAAAATAATATACAATACAAGGTCTCAATCCAAAACCGGAGACAAATCCGGTGCTAAAAGCTAAAAAAAATAACAACAAAGTCTCAGTGATCCCGGCTACCAACCCGGAAATCACCCCTAAGCTAGAGGGTCCCTGTCTGCACCATCGACAGGCTCAGGTCCATAAAACGTCGGACACCACTCCTCCTGATACTCTGAAAAATATGTCCAATCAGGACTGGAGCAAGTACATCTCTAACAGCAGTTCCATTTAAATGATAAAAACTATAAAACATTTATAGCAAGTAGCAAGAAGAATGAAGCAAGTATAAAACAAGAAAATATGTATAACTGGTGCATAAAGGTAAAGATGCATGGATATCAGAGCAAGATAGTAATAACTGCAAGATACAAGAAATCTACACTAAGAGTAAGTCTGTGCACATGAACGTGTAGTGAGTCTAGCATGAAAAACATGTAGTGAGTCAAGTCCAGAAATATGTAAGTGAGACAAGTCAAGAAATGCATGAGAGTCCAGACTATAAAGAATGAACTCGGTGTCTTTGAAATACTTGTTTCGACATGTAAACGGCTAGGGGTAAGTACGGCTCACCGCGCACTGGGTGCGCGGCTGCTATCATTCCAGATTAGACCAGAGGGAGTGATGCCTGATGATTCCAGATGGGAATGTTTACATGTCTACTCGAGTATTTCCCCGCCCCGACTAATACAAGTGGATCCAAGACCCGACAAGCAAATCAAGATGAGTCCAGCCAGAACATGAATAATGCCTGTAGGTGATGCCAGTAGTGATTCCAGAATAGAGGCCAGAAACATGAAATATACGTGTCACAAGTAAATGAATCCAAAAATATCAATCAGTGTCCCGTGTTGTGCCAGAATAATCAGATGATACTATACTAGAAGCTGAATCATAATAATCATCAAATAATAAAAACTATCAGAGAATGTACTCGCCTGACGTCCTGAGCAACTGGCGATCCGAACTGGTGTCGCAAGGACCTAATACCAAAAGCAAGATTAAACAGGGTTTCTAATGAGTTAAACAGACATAAAATAACTAAAAATAGGCTTCTAGGATCGTTCTAGGTCAAACGGATCAAACCGATGAAATCTGGGTCAAAAAGTCAACTCTGGGTCCAAAAAGTCAACTCTGGGTCAAAACTAGGTCAAAAGTTGACTTTAGCGGTCAACCGAGTCAACTATGGTCAAGTCTGGGTCAAACTAGGGTGCTCCTGAAATTCTAGGTCAAACCGAGGTCATTAAGCTAGAAAACTCTCAAACTCGCCTCCTAGAGATACCGGGATACCCTCGGTATCCGATACCTCAACCTACGCTATATACCCCGCCTAAACCCACTAAAACCTATGCTAGCACGCGTAAATATATACACATAAGCATATAAAAATCACTCAAATACAATTCCTATGCTACTGCTCAAAAACCCCGCTCGAAACCCAATACCTTGGTTATCTTAAGGTATTGAAATACCTCGGTATCTCAAGGTATTGAGATACCGCTCTAAACTCAACCCGATTACCCCTCTAGCTAACTAACTATGTATAAACATATATATCTAGCTATAATCTAAGCTAAAATATAGATATCTAATACATATAGGCATATACCTAGGTATCTACACCCAATACCTTACCTTACCTTACCTTACCCTCAAATATATATATATCTATACCTAGATATCTAACTATCTATCTAGCTATGTATATATCTATATATATATATATATATATATATATATATATATATATATATATATATATATATATATATATATGCATATAGATATGGATATCTAACTATCTATCTAATATTTAGCTATCTATCAATCTATCTATCTATCTAAACATTTACCTATCTATGTTTATGTCTATCTATCAATCTAAGTATCTAACTATCTATCTAATATTTACCTATCTAGTTATCAATCTAACTATCTAACTAGCTATCTATATCTAGTATTTACCTATCTAACTATCTATCTAATTACCTATCTATTAATCTACCTATTTATTATATATCTCACAACACACATATACCTTATCTTATCTATCTATCAATCTAATCTATTTATCTATTTATCTTAGTTAACTATCTAACTATCTAGTTATCTATCCATAGATAGATCTATCTATAATACTATCTATCTATCTATTCTAGTAACATATCTACTTCTCTACTTATCTACATATCTATCTATAGTTATATCTATCTATCCATCTTATATCTATCTATATAGATAAACATATATCTATATCTCTCTCTCTCACTCGCTACACGCCAATGCAATATGCTGCTAGCTGTTGCTGCGGCTTAAAACTGCTGTTGCTACTGCTTTTTACTGCTGCTGCTGCTGCTTTTCTGCTGTGCTGCTGCTGCGCTCGAGCGAACTGCTGCCGCGGCGCTGCCGCGGCGCCTGCTGCTGCTGCTGCGCTCGAGCGAGCTGCTGCCGCGGCATTGCTGCGCTCGAGCGAGCTGCTGCCGCGGCGCCTGCAGTGCCTGCTGCTGCTGCTGCGCTCGAGCGAGCTGCTGCCGCGGCAGCTGCAGCGCCCTGCTGGCTGCTGCAGCGGCTGTTCTGCTGCGCTGCTCGCCGCGCTGCACGCTGCAACGGCCGCCCCGCTGTGCTGCTTTGCTGTGCACCCCGCTGCACAGCCTCCTCGACAACCCCACAAGCACACGCACACACACAAACACACACACAGACACACACACCTATATACATATATATATATACAACTATATATATACACACACACTCAAACATATATATATATACCTTCACACACACCCACTCTCACACACCCTCACACACACTCTCTCACACACTAGCACACATTCTCATAAACACACAACCACACACACAAACACTCCTACATATATATATATAAATATATATACATATATACACACAAACTCAAACTCATATACATATATATCTATATCTAAACACTCACTCACACTCACACACACACTCACCTACACACTCTAACACCAACACACTCACACAAGCACTCACTAACACACTCACACAAGCACCCACTAACACACTCACAAACACATAAAAACACACATATAAATATAAAATATATATATAGAAGCACACACAAATATATATATATATATATATATATATATATATATATATAAACATAATACGCCACAACGCACAACGCTCACCAACGCGCGCCCAACGACCCCGACACGCACAAACACCTATAAATATATAAAATATAACTCAAAAATTCTAGCACATACTACCCGATGCTAACCCAATGCGCGCACAAGCCCGAAACTAGAAAACCACGCCGAAATGGCCGTTCGGTCATTTCGACGAACACGTGGTGCGCGGTTCGGAAAACCTCCTGAAACGCACACCAAACGAACTCGGAATCGGTCCAAAATTTACTCACGCACTCTAAACGATGCCTAGATCCTAGAAAATGTCCTCCTGCGTCGATTCTAGGTCCGTGGCGGAAACGCGTACGCACTTAGAATCGGCGACGACGAAAAGCCCCAATTTCGCCCGAAATGTCCGTTTCTTCGCGACACGACTTCCCGTGTCCGAACGGAGACACGCACTCACCCTCTAGACACCCGACAATGTCTACCTAGGTCCGTCTAACCTAGGGCATCACCCAAAATTGGGCCAAATTCGGATTTCATCCGAAATTGACACAAAACCTAGTGTTAAAGTCTCCAAACACTACCCAACTAGTTCCAACTTCCTCCTACGGGTAGCCTAAGGGTCTAGGAAGGTTCTAAAATATTAATTACACTATAAAAGAGTAATTACAAGGGGAAATTTAGGGTTTACCTTTTGGGAGTTGGAATCCTAAGCCAAAATCTCAAAAATGCTCCAAATCCACCTCAACTAGCTTCCAAGCTCCCAAATATAGCTCCAACACCAAATCTAAGCTCTACCCATCTAGATTAGAGAAGAATGTAGGGTTAGGGTTCACAATCATGGAGAATAGAAGAAGAAAGAAGAGGAAAAGGATGCTTACTTGAAGTTGGGAAGAAGAAAGGAAGAAGAATGAAGAAGAGAGGAAGAAGAAATGAAGAAGAAGAAGAAAATGGAACAAAGGGGAAGGGGGCTGCTGTGAAGCACGGTCTGGAAGGAGTTTTTGGGGTCGGCCATGGTAAATATAAGGTTACACTAATCACCAAATGCCCAAAATGTCCTCCCAACTCTCGGTTTTGGGTTTTGGGTCCAAAAATACTCAAACTAACTCCAAATCTCTTCCACTAACCTTCTAAAAATATAATAAATATTCTAAAACCCAAAATAAGTCTCACAGGGGTGTGGGCTGGGTCGGACATAGGTCCACTAGGGTCTGACATGGGTCCAGGCTAGCCAAAATCCTAAAACAAACAATAAAAATATAATACAATCAATAATTAAATATAAATACAATTAAATATAAATAATCCACAATTAACTAAATTAAAAATAAAAAAAATATCCGGCTCTGGAAATGGGGTGGTGACAAGTTGCCAGTTTTAAACCATGTGCACCCTATAAATTTTAGAATTTTCTATGTATAAATATGTATATATATATATAGATATTATTAATAAGAAAAAAAGAAAAAGAAAATAGAATTTTCTATTGGTGCGTAAACCAAAACCCGAACCCGCGTATACTAATTCCCTGCGTAAAATCCACAATAGCAGAAACCGCGTAAACTTTGTCTCCCTTCTTCGCGCATAACTATAACAACAACAGTAGCAAAATCACCACGCGTAAACCTCTCTTTTTCACTGCGCGTAAACCCAACCCGCCTAATTCTTTTCTCTGCGCGTAAAAGCAATCCCCTGCGTAATATCCTTCACCACTTAAGATTCCTTTCGCCACGCGTAAAACTACACCCTTTAGAAAATATCTGCAACAGAAGCAAAACTCAACTTTGCTTTGCTTTCCTGAACTACACGTGTAAATTTCTCATTTCACCACTCCTTAACACTATTACTAAATAACCCTTGACCGAAACCTAAACCAATAAGAAGAAAGAAACAGCAACAGTAATTTCTTAACCACTAAGTTTCCTCTACTGCCTCTTATTCTCTATATATATCCATGCATTGCACCCAAGCACTAAAAACCTCACTTCTTCAACTAAAAATACTGTTGGACGTGCACTACCTAGAACTTTTGCTCGGCAAGTATACCTTGCTACTGTACTACTATTTATATTTTAATTAAAGCATGATCCTGCTTTATTTAGTTATTTGTATTGGACCTTGTTTATGAGACTACCCCAGTATTATGGAGCATTATTTGGTTCATTAGCCGTGACACAGTTGTTACACAGATTGTAAGTCTCATATAGATCATGGACTACGTGACAGGTCTGGCCTCCTGTACGTATGAGCCGTGCGTTAGGAATAACTGCTGATAGAAACTTTGTATGCTAGTAGACCTGGCAGTTATTTAGAGGTTTTATCGTGTCATGGATGTGGCATGCTTAGAGCATGGGATGGGGAGAACAACAAGTAAGGCATTTGGGCTCCTTTGCACTTTCCTTATATATAATCCGTACGCTCCACCGAAGATACGCGAGATATCCCCTATACTCCTGGCGGCCTCTGTCGTTCAAAAGACGACATGCTTTGTAGGCCTCTGATTCTCCGAGAAAATCATGTCAATCCCATTTATGGCCAGATAGCCCACAGGTTGGAAAGTTGTTCTCAAACTGCATTCACATAGACGGTTAGATGACCTAGTGGATGTTTATATTTCAGTACTTATTGGCATGTTTATATGTATCTTGTTACGTCCCACTAAGGACCTGGTCCCTTTCCAGATATGGATGAGCAGGAGTACCCCCAGGAGTACGGACCTGGACCAGACACTACGTACCTGGCTGAGGAGGCCTTACCCTCAGAGTACATGTGATATACTACCCCGGTTTAGAGATTTTGTTGCTATTTCAGTATAGTCATTTTGTAGTAGATTTGTTTCCACCAGACTACAGACTCGATACTCATCTTGATATCCTGTTAGTATTCAGCTTTTGCTTCCTACCGATTATTTGTGCTGTGGATGAGATATAGAGTATATGTGACTTGTTATGATAGTATATTACCACTGATGGATTGCATATTCATGAACAGCGTAAGTATGCATATGTTTTTCATATATTGGAGTTCGTATACATACGGCTGGGCTTGTTACGTATTCCTAGTCCTACGTATTTTGGGACTAAGGCGTGACATTATTATTCTGTACAATTATCAAGAATTTCCAACCGTGGTGCTCAGGAATCTGCCTTAAACATGATACAAGACAGGATAATAGCTTGACGAGCACAATCAAAATCAACTACAGAGATACATAACATGCAATACAGGTGCAACTAATAGCCTTGATTGGGACAGTTACAAGAATTCTCGTGTCATAGGTGCGCTACATCGAGCCACTATCAGGAGTATCAGGATCAAGAGTATCAAGGTTATCAATTCCATGTCGAGATTCAGGAGTTCAATTATAGTATACAATTACTTAACTCATGTCAGGAAATCAAGACCCATATCATGTCAGTTCAAAAAATAACCAGGATTAACTAAAAAAAATAGAGAAACATCAAGTGCTAAGCATTACTAACAAAAGAATAATGACATGTAGGCGCATAAATCAATAATTCAGGGTTGGCGCATAATCATGCAAGAAAATAAATCATCCGCACATAATGGGCCAAAACCTTTATTGGTGCACAAATAACCAATAACAATATTGGCACACAAATGGAAAACAAAAGTTTTGGCGCATAAATCACTAGTCCGGGCAGTTCTGGCGCACTTTGATATAAAAGTGCTCCGAGCAAAGATGACGCATAAATCATACTGAAGCGCACTTCTAGGACCTTCGTACACAATGATAGAAGTACACGAGCCAGGAGCTTGGCACAAAAATCTATCATTGACACACAAATAAAAGTACCCAAGCTATGAACTTGGCGCACTTTCATCAAGTATGCCAGCAGTGAGGTTCGGCGTACAAACAAGCATAGGAAGGTCTACTAAAAGATAAACACAAGTCTCAAAGTATGGCACAATAGTCGAGACACGACATTTGAGAACACGATAATCGAGGCAATGCCAAAGTCAAAGCTCGTCCATGAAGAAAGCTCAGAGAAATAAATTAGTGTGCCACCAAGGGCTTGGCGCACTTTCTCTTGATTGACGAGACTGGACGTTAAAATATGCACCGCTGAGGATTTCCCTCAAAAATGCGCCCAAGTTTCTGATAGCCTTGGCGCAATTTGCAAGGATTTTGTTAGATGCCATTCATACAAAACGTATGCATGAGGAGTAAAGTGCGCCTATAGTACTCAACATATCTTGATGTACTTTTGCAAGGATTTGAATGCTATACTGAACGCAAGCATTTTTCAAGGGTCCCATGCACACTTTTCATCGAATTGCTCATTCTTCTTCGGCCATCACACTTTGTGCTCCGACTTTGTTGTTCTCAACTTTTTCGTTCAAGATCAAATACACGAGTAATAGAAAATCAAGGCTACAAAAGAGTCTACAACACAATTTTAAGCTATAAAAGATATGCAAACAACTAAGCTAGCAAATAGATATAAACTTAGGTTATTAAGAAGCTCCAAATCATGGGTTCACTCGGTTGACAAGATGTACTTGCCTAAGTCAAGTTCTAGCCTAATAACAACACTACCAAGGTCACCCACTGCTAAGGCCAAGCTCGGCTGCTTCCCTCTGCTAGGGAAGAAATGAAGAAGGAAAGAGAAATGAAAGAAAAAGAAAATTGGAGGAAAGGGAGTGTGATTGCTTATATAGGAAGATCTAGGATTGTAGGCAATTGGATCATAATCCATGCTCCTCACCCGGGTTCATCACATCCACCCACTAAGAAAACCAAGGGACCGACGGTCCAAAACATGCAACTAAGGAAAACTTACAAAAACTACCCAAACAATGCATGAATGGCATAAAGCATGACTTAAGAAATTAAATAATAAATGAGCTATACATGCATAATATGCATATATCGGGTACGTATACTAGAACAGTGAGACGAGTCTCATAATTCCCACCAAAATTATTATAAAACTAAAAGCAGAACAAACCTCTCCCAGAAATGGCAAGAAAAGACCATAAGATAATGAATCTGGTCACCGCCATTGTCATCTTCCTCTCCTCCCTCCTCTGCGTCATCCGCTCCTCTGCGGTGACGTCATCCCTCTCCCCTTACGAGGTCCTGAAGTCCTACAACTGCCTCGTCGGCCTCTAGAAGGGCACCGTCAGCTACGACTCGGCGACGACATCGGTTGGCGGAGGCGACCGGTGGCTCTATTGGTAAACAGTTTTAAAAAAAAAGATCTTCTCCTTCTTCTCTTCTGCTCTGTCGAGAAAAGAAGGCTGCTCCTGCCAATTTTAGGTTTTTTTAATCAAATTTTGGGTCGGGTGGATCTCTGACCCCTTTTTTTTAACCGACATCTAGTCGGCCGACTAGCCCTAGTCGACCGATTTCTACCGCCTAGAGGAGATGCCGATATTTTTGGCCGACTAGGGACAAAATTGAGTCGGCGGTGTCCGACCACCGCCTAATCGACCGACTAGGAGAATTTTTGCAACAATGGTTTTTGGTCTTTTGAATCTAAAATTTGTTTTTTCTCACTATCGGTGACAAATAATTTATCAAAAAAATCCCGTAAAACTGATTTTTTTTCCTAGTTGAAATATTAGTATCCATATTTCTAACTTCTGGAGGTGACATTTGTGTCAGTGGCACAAAATCTTAATGAGGATTATATCATAATCATAACCTTGATATGGTTGGTTAGAACCAGTAACATCTTTATAATCCATATTTTTAAAAAAAATTCCAAAAAGTAATAAAAAGAGAGCGAATTTTTTTTGCCAACTAAAAAGAGAGATAAAGGTAGGCGTAGCTGGTGTATTCGGTGGCCCCTATTTAGTGCTATGCATGATTCCTTGGTAACTTCTAGTTTGATCCGGGAAACCACTGAAAACGAGTCTGCTAATGAAGGTTACAGATTCGATCAGACCTTTGTTACCGTGACAGATACTCGGGGGAATAAGAAGACTGGGGCCTCCGCAGGTTGTTTGGGGGAAAGAAAGGGGCGGTCTCGTCTTTCTCGGCATGCTGTTGCAGCAACAGCGGAACATGTCAGGCTATCGATTCTACGAGAATTTTTATGAAAGTGTTTCATTTGCTTCTCTTCCATGGAAGTTTCATTTTCCCAGAATGTATCCTCATTTTTGGCCTAATTCTTCTTCTAATCAAAAAAAGAAAGAGGGAAGAAAACTATTTTTCTAATATTAAAAAAATTACTTAAACCTCAACTTGATTTACTCCAAAGTCGGATGTAGAATTTTTTGCAACTTTGTGGTGGTGGATTAAGTTGAAGTCTCCAGAAAATTGCACTTGAGTCTAGAGAAAATCGCACTTGGTTGTAAATAATCCAAGAGAGGGAAAAAAATTTGTTGTGACAAATTTGGATGAATTATGTCTTATTTATTGAAATTTTTGAGTGCCAAACTACCCAAAATATCCTTAAAATATAATTGTTATAAGGATATTTATGTTATTTTCAACAAAAATAACCAAAATACCCTTCAAACAGATTAAAAACTGTCATAAAATTACGAGTATTTTGGTAAAAATATCCTCCAAATAGATAATATGGAAGTTGGAGGCGTAAATGACCAAATTATCCCTTTAACGGTATTATAAACGGTTAAATCGGGGTAATTTGGTCATTTAACCTCTCTAAAAAATGCACAGTCATCCAAATTGGACCTGCTATCTGGCAGCACGCGCGCATGGGGGGATGGGGTCAACAACGTTGGGCCCGCCTATTGTCAACCGTGGGTAGGGGGCCTCAGCCGTCAGCTGACAACTGTAAGTCGCGTGGGGTTCGCGGCACGTGGGAAGGGGGGGGGGGTTCAGCTAGTTCGAACCGGACTGAACCAGGTCACAGATCGGACCGGTCCGGATCAGGTCAAACGAATTACACCGGCTGAACCGAATCAAATCGGTTGGATAACAGGGCTGGGACGGACCAGACTTTTGGACCAATTTTTAGAACCCAGCCCGACCCCACATATATATTGTGTCGGACCGAGTCAATCTGTTGATCGATCCAGACCGAATTTGACCGAACCGATTCAGAACTTAGGTTTCGAGCTATCCGGTCGAATACACACCTTGAATTGCAGCCCTCAAGTAATTAATCTAATTATTTTTAAGTAACAAAATAGAACCAACTAAATATTTCAAGATGGATCCTATCCGGATCATTACACAACTCCAACGGTTCGGATCATCCGTGTCCTCATCCAACGATCCTTAACCTCCCACATGGCCTATAAAGCATCGTTAAATCGCCTCAATAGCCTCTTCGCCTCCTCCTCTCTCTACAGCTGTTATAGCAAATTTCTAGGGTTTTGACGAAAATGGTGATTTTCTTCAATGCATCGTTTCTTTAATTCGAATGCAATTTTTTCCGATTGATGCGATTCGCAGCTTATTCGTCCATTTCTAGTCATTCTCCTTGATATAGATATTTTGGTTATGCTTAATTTTAACGAAATATTATACCTCCGGCTTCCTTGGCAAGATTCTTCGTTGGTTGAGAAGTTAGGGTTAATGGTAAAATTTAGGGTTTTGGTACTGGATGGTGGTGAATAATAACTACGATGATAAATGAATTTCTGATGTTCTGTGGGAAATTTGTCAAAAAAATATATTAACAATTGCGACAAACAAACTAGGATGTAAAATTTGTTTTCTTAACATCTGCATGCTTGGGAATTCGGAAATTTTTTATATTGATGTCAACTAATGCCAAATTGTATCATGATATTGATGGTATGCCAACTTTAGTTGCAGCGAGTTAAATTCAATCTATTTTTTTGCTGAATAATTTGATCTCGAGTTTGTTTAGGTTCTTCCAAACGACATCGATTTACTGAACCCACCCACCGATCTCGAGAAGAGAAGGCACAAGCTCAAGCGACTTGTGCAGTGTCCCAATTCCTTTTTCATGGTACAATTGTTTGATCCGATATATAAATATGTTTGTTTGTTTGTATCGGCAGTTATTTGCTCCTATAAAAATCTGACTGCTGTGCTTTTGTTATTTTTACTTGTTCCTTGCCAAAGGATGTGAAATGTCAAGGGTGTTTCAACATGTAAGTGTTGCTTCTTGCGTCACGGTTCGGTTTGTAGATCATCTTTAGGGGTTGTTTCTTACGTTGTATGTCGCTCCGTGTGTTCCAGAACTACCGTGTTTAGCGGCTCCCAGACAGTTGTCGTCTGCGGCAACTGCCAAACCTTGCTGTGCCAGCCAACTGGCGGGCGTGCGAGGCTCACCGAGGGATGCTCCTTCCGGAGGAAAGGTGACTGAGGGTGGTGGTCGTCTCTACTAAGTAGGAGCTTCACGCCTCGAGTCTGAAAATGTTGTTAGTTTGTACAAGGTAAAAATGTTTTTCTAGTAAGAGTCAATGGTATGTAGATATATATCTAGCATGTGGTAGCTTTGTTTAATGTGTGTGAATTTTGTTTAAATGCTACTAGTATGATGTCAATCTTAGCATGTTTCTTAGTATAGTTGTTAAACTGTTGATGTTGTTTTATTTTTCTTCTATGCTCTTCACATCTTATTTAATATCACTTTTCTCATGGTTTAGTGTTGTTCTATGAAGTGAATTAGGGATGTACGAACTATTTGGATCACTCAATTTGTGGGATGCCATTATTTTGTGGGATGCCAAGATTATTCTAGTTTGGGATTTTTGGTTGACTTTTCTTCAATTAGCAACTATGATTCTATGTCAGTTTTACAGATTTTTTTTTAGGAAGGGATGAATTTATTCCTATTTGTATAGAACAGTTAAATATTAGAGTATTTGCTAAGCAAGGGACAGAACACCAACTCACTTTTCTTGATGGACCAAAAGTTTGGAATGCCAAATGAGTTGGTATCTTACCTATGGAAGATGCCAAATTAGTTGGCCTAGGGAAGACGCCAACTCAATTTGCGTTCCAAACTATGGTCCACTATGCCAAGTGCATTGACGTTTCCTTTATATTAAAAAAACATCCAATGCCAACTCTAATTACATTTTGTTCAAGGAGATGGTGGAAACAAAACTTAAGACCCAAGTCCATCTACGCTAGAATCGTGTCAAACTTTAGGTGAGGTCTTAGGTCAATCTAACACTCGAGAACATTAGAGTTGAACGTTGGATGTTTCTTTTAAGTAAACTCCAGACAACTCCAACGGCCAACTCCTTCGTGTCAAACTGTAAACATAATAAATAATTGAATTAAACGCCATTAGAGTTGGCGTTGGATCCTTTCTTTAATATGAAGGAAACACTAATTCAATTGATGTAGTTGACTTGGAATGTCAAACGTCAACTAAGTTGGCATCTTTTCTAGAAAAGACGCCAACTCATTTGGCGTTCTAAATTTCTGGTCTACCAAGCTAAGTGAGTTGGCATTATGTCCATTGTTTTGTCATCTTTCCTTTTCTAGACAAATAGGAATAAATTCATCCCTCACTATGATTTTTTTTGTCAGTTTTGTAGTTGTTTATTGTTCTTGTGATATTGCAACACTAAGGTGTTCTAAAATGTCATTTATAAATTTATTACATTGTGATAAAAGATGCATTTTTTTCTTTTTCTTTTGAGAACTCAGTTGAAACATTTTGGCAAAGAGCATTGCCTTTCCAATGAGATCTCTGCATGTGAGCCAGTATGGGGAGAGTCAAAAAATCAAAATTGTCTCAGGATGATTGAAATCCAAGCCCAAGCCAGGAATTCTGTATATACCAAGTTTCCCAATTTGATTAGTCTTTGTCTTGTAAATATTCATAAAGGCAGGGAAGAATATCAGCTTTTGATGATGTCAATACATCGATCACTTCTCCATGTGCAATTGCTTTTTGTATCGTTTGAGAAGTGAATATTGTGCTTGGTATAGGTTTATTTTGTTCAATTTTGTTGGACATTTGATATGTTTGGCAAATCTAGAATTGTGGTTTTGCTTGTGTCGAACCATTTGAGCTCTCACTGTCTTCACTTAGCACTCTCTTTTTGTCTTGAAATAGAACTCCATTCTCTAATTGGGATTGTGAAGATTTTATGGAAGGGGAAAACTTGAGATTTTATTTTCATGTGTAAATAAGATAAAAGTAAGTATTGCTTGTGCATGGACGATAAGAACAAGAAGCCATATTGTCATGGATAACCAGCAATTGTTTTGTCAATTTTGGGGTTGTGAATTGCCACGCATCAAGCTCAGCCTTCTCTACTCCTCTCTTAATTGTTCCCCTTCTTATTGATGCTTCCAAATTCAAGACGTACGGCTGAATTTTCTTGAGGTAGAACACAGGCCCGAAAGCTACATTTTTATCAGGTTTGGGTTTGGTAGGAAAACATGCTGATACATTTATCAAATTTGGTGTTCCCAACCTCTGAACATATAATAAACCCTAATTTTATTTTATTCAGTTCCATTTGGGTGGGGACCAATGCTACAAAGTTATTTGCAGCTTTGTTTGACTCTGTGTTCATAAATACCTCTCTTAACATGATGGCATTATAAACCAAGTTTCCATCAGTTGTTTCTATAACATAACACCATCATGTATATTGGACCAGATAATTTCTGATACAATAATGCAAGTTTACTACCAAATGTTTACAACCCTTTCACCTCCGGCAATGTGAGCCACTCCCTGTCCCACCACTTCAATGAACGGCCGTCACGTGGCGTTCCGGTCACATGATGACCACCCGGAGAGCCATCGGGTTCCATCTTTCCTTCCTCCTTTAATGGATGACTGTCACATGGATGTCACGTGGCCGCCAAGTGATGTTGTAGGCATTTGGTTGTAGGTATAGCATAGCTCTGATATGGCCAAACTGTCCCACTGTTTCATGAATGAAATTACACTGCAAAAAATAAAAACATGATGGCACTGTGGGGACATAATGTCTTAAACTATATTGAAAAATGTTCTGTTCTAGATTCCCCCGAGTTGGTAGTTGTGTGTTTTCTTCTGTGTTTTTTGTGCACACAATTAGTGGTGAGTTAATGTTTGCATTTACCCTAGGAAAAGTTAAAGACTTCATCGTATAATTTTTATTTTAAAAATATTTTTATCTATATTTACTAATTAAAAATGTTTATTAAATTCAACATGGACAATTAAGTAATTACGTGTAATTTTTTAATTTTTTTTTTTGGTTCTTTTCAAGTAAAAAAAATTAATTAGGTAATATTTGCTTTTCTCAAGTAAGTAAAATATTAAAGCCTATTGTTTGTTCTTTTTAATTGGTATAAAATATGTACAACACAAGTGTATATATACTAGAAGTTTGTAATCCAAACTGAGTTGATGCAATCATTGTCCTCTATTTCAGATTCAATCCACATTAACAAATTTTTAGTGTTACATTCCAAGTCCTACTCTTAGCCTAGCCCCTAGTGAGTTAATGGTATCAATTTTTTTACCATCATGTCCAGTTATACCTCTGTACAGTTTTTGATTTTAATTCCATCGGATCTCATCCTAGTTGTTATGCCCATATCACCTTTGATAAATAAGTCCACAATTGTGATCTTTAAACTTTCACGTCAATAATACCTCTGATTTCTAGAAAGATAATAAGAATAAAGTAGCAAAAATAAAACTTTTTTTTATTGATATTCGAGATTACATCACAAATTGTTGGTGTTTTTGCTTTTGGACTAAGAAGTTTAGTCCCACATTGGCTACACCACCAAGTGGGTATCTCAATATAAAGCTTTGCTTGTGTTGAGGTGTGCACATGGGTGTGGTGAGGCACATGGGTGCTATGTGCGGGTATTTTCTTAGGAGAAAAAATGATCTACTCATAGAAAACATTTATGCCTTCTTTCATTCTCTTGGGAATATTTTCTTAGGAGCTAAGCCCCAAAGGGGCTTAGCGACTCGGGCTCAAGGGCGCAAAGCGGGGCTTTGTTGGCGCACTTCTTGTGCGCATTACTTGCGCTCGTGTGCGAGTTGCATGTGTTGTTGCTAGCGTGGTTGCGTGCGCGAGTGCTTGAGCAGGGCGCAAGCGCGGGCATTACACATCTATGCGCATGATATGCGCTGTCATGCGCGACCACGCACGTTTACGCGTATGCGTGCATACGTTGCTGGGCAGCTGCGCTGCTACGCTGTTGACATGAGCAATTCGGTTGGGATGTTATGGAAAATTTTGGATGATTAATTCAGATTTGATTTTTGTGGGATTTGAATTTAATTCATTCCTATCTTTACGTAACTGATGGGTGACCAAACTCCTCTATAAATGCTCTCTTTGTAGCCCCTTTGAGGACTTACTTCGAGAAAGAGAGAGACGAAAAGAGGTTCTGCTGCTGCTGCTGCCATTGGAGTTCAGGAGTTCGTGCGAGTCCAGGAAGGAAGTGACGCGAGCATTCCAGAAGTTCTTCGAGAACTTGTTGGTTCTTGGGAGTAGATCGTGTGGGGGCAAATCTTCATTTGAGAAACGGTGATCTTCATTACCCCAGCAAGCAGAGATTCATCTTTTTTCTCTTCCCCCTTTGTGATATGTTCTGTCCGTGTGTAACTGCGATTACAAGGAAGAACAGTCTTCTTGAAGTTGTAATCAAAGTTAATCGGATTATTGTGCTTTGTTGGAATCGAGAATCTCAGAGGGCAAACTTGTTTGCTGGAACTTCTGAATCTCGAGTACGACTTCAGGATTAAACATATGGTAGACTGTAAAGTTTGCTTGAAATTTTGTTCCTGGTCCGTTCTTCCATCTTTTGATTAAGCCTCGGGAATAATAATCTCAAAGCAAGATCCGAAGAAATATAGAGAACAACCGTCCAAACCTTCTCGACACAAGTTTTAACAAACTTGAGAAGTTTGACGAGGAACATTACAACGTCTGGAAGAGAAATGTCAGCCTTAATCTTCAACTCGTAAGTATGGACTACGTGTTGACAGATCCTGAGCCTGTTGTTCCGGATGGTGATGATGCTACTGTTCAGGCGGTTGTTAATGTAACTGCTAAGCAGAACAAGTGGAGGAGAGACAACAACCTCTGCAAATTGGTGATTTTGAACTCCATGGAGGATACTCTGGCAGAGTCATATAGCAAGACAGACAATGTAAAGGTAGTCTGGGAGTCACTGGAAAAGCATTACAAGGCGGATGAGAAATGCAACAAGATCCATGTGACCGAAAATGTTTGAAAGATGCGATTTGAGGACGACAAGACGATGTTGCCTCAAGTCAAATAATTTCTTAAGCTTCGTCAAAAACTTGAGGATGATGGCATGCCCATGGTCGATGCTTTCATCGTGGGAGGTATTGTTGCCAAGATCCAACCTGGATGGAGCAACTTTATCTCGAACATGCACCGGAAGAAGATGGAGGTTCGCCTGATCAACTACTGCACAACATCCATGTTGAAGATGAGTTGAGGGCTCAAAACAAAGTGGACATGCTGTCCAAGAAGTTGGCGAAGGCCAACTTGGTGCATGCTGGTGACTTCAAGGGGAAGCAGAAGGCTTCTCACCAAAAGAAGGACTTCAACCATCTTAAGGTGAAGTCGGCTTCGTTCAAGCCAAAACCCAAATCATATGTGACTTGTTTCAACTGTGGCAAGAAGGGTCACTACAGAAAAGACTACAGATCTAAGCCCAAACTGACAGTGCAATATGAGCCTAACAATGTTGCTATAATTGTGCAGGTTGTCAAGACTGGTATCGATACTGACTGGTGGGTGGACACTGGCGCATCCTGCCATATTTGCTCAAAGAAGGATTTGTTCACCACCTACAAGCCTACATTTGAGAAGATTATGGTGGCGAACCAGACACAAGCTGAAGTACTTGGGACCGAAACGGTGCTACTGAATCTGACTTCGGGAAAGTCGTTGATGCTTCAGGATATGAAGCACGTACCGGTGATAGCCAAGAACCTGGTCTCAGGAAGTCTGCTTTGCAACGCAGGCTTAAGGATAGACATAAATGCTGGACAGATGGTGATGTCTTATAAAGGAACATACTTCGGAAAAACTTTTTGTACCGAATGGATGTTCAAACTTCATATTATAACTCCTGCTAATAATATAAATGCAGTCTCTTCTTCTGGTTATTCTCTTGAGTTATGGCATAATAGATTAGGACATTTTCATTGTAAAAGAATGAATAAAATGTCTAGTCTAGGGCTTACCTCTAAATGTGGGAGTTAGGAGGTGAAGAAGTGTGAGGTCTGTGCGCAAACAAAGATCATAAGAAAATTGTTCAAACGGGTAAACCAAAGCACAAATCTTCTAGAGTTGGTGCACTCAGATATCTGTGACTTCAAATAGTTCTCCACAAAGGTCAAGATGAAGTATTTTATTATTAAAATCGATGACTACTCGAAGTACGCATTCGTCTATCTGCTCAAGTCAAAAGATGAAACATTCGAGAAGTTCAAGGAGTTCAGGGCTGAGGCTGAACTTCAGACTGGACAACAACTCAAGAGACTCAGAAGTGATCGAGGCGGAGAGTATAGGTCTATTGAATTCGTATCGTTCTGCAAAGAACATGGAATTGTCAATAAGACGACTGCTCCGTATTCTCCTCAATCAAACGGAGTAGCTGAAAGGAAGAATAGGACATTGACAGAGATGATGAATTCAATGTTGTTGACTGCGGGTCTTCCAAACTGCTTTTGGGGAGAAGCAGCGCTCACGGCTACCTTCATTCTAAATAGAGTGCCATACGCAACTTTTGATATCACTTCTCATGAACTCTTATTCAAGGTCAGCCCCAACTTGAATGTCATTTGAGTGTGGGGGTATCTGACGTATGTGAAGCTTCCGGACTTGAAGATTCAGAAGCTGGGTAAGAGGACTACAAAGACCATCTTCCCGGGGTACGCTGGAAAGAATGCTCGGAGGTTTCTTGATATAGAATCAAATTATATCATCGAATCTCGCAGTGCAGAATTCTTTGAAAATAAATTTGCAAGGCACAAGAACATTGTTATCGCGAAAATTTCTGAGAATAGTGTAAGTACACAGGATGCTGACGCTTCCAATGAAGATGTAGTCCAAAAGAAAGTTGTCATTTCAGAGACAACGTTCGAATCAGAACTCGCATAACCGGTATTTAAGCGAGTGAGGAGACAGAAGGACTTTGGAGATAATTTTGTCACCTATCATGTGGAAGCATATCCCTTACCTATGATGAGACAATAAAGACCAGAGATGCTGTCTTCTTGAGGGATGCTATAAAATGACGAGTATGACTCAAAAACCTCCAACAATACTTGGGTGTTGGTCGATTTGCCTGAAGGAGCTAAACCAATCGGATGCAAGTGGACCTTCAAGAAGAAAATGAAGGCCGATGGAACTATAGACAACTTCAAGGCAAGGTTGGTTGCCAAGAAATTTTCTCAGAAGCAGGGGATCGACTACTTTGACACATATGCTCCAGTAGCGCAGATGACAACTATCAAGATGTTGATTGCTCTTAGCACAATTCACAAGCTAGTTATACATCAGATGGATGTTAAAACAACATTCCTGAATGGAGAATTAACCGAAGAGATTTACATACAACAACCAGAAGGATTTGTCGTCAAGGGCCTTGAAGACAAAGTCTGCAAGTTGGTGAAATCATTAGCTGATTGGAGTTTGATAAAGTCATAAGATCAAATGGCTTCAAGGTCAGTGAGACGGACAAGTGTGTTTACACAAAATTAGCTGATGGGAGTGGAGTCATCATTTATTTGTACGTGGACGACATGCTGATCCTAGGCATGGATCTAGCACGAGTCACTAAGACAAATACGTTTCTCTCATCCAAGTTCAGTATGAAGGACTTAGGAGAAGCTGATATTATCATGGGTATAAAGATCATCCGGACAGACACTGGAGTGGCGCTATCACAGTCTCATTATATTGAAAATAAGCTCACACGTTATGAATATCTGGATCTTCTAGGGATCGATACTTCGCACAGGTGTGACAAGAAACTTAAGCCAAATCCAAGGCAAATTGTCAGGCAGCTAGAGTATTCAAGCGTCATCGGGAGTTTGATGTATGCAACAACTGCCACAAGGCTTGACATAGCTTTCGCCGTAGGGATGCTGAGTCGGTTCACGAGCAATCCAAGTGTTGAGCACTTGAAAGCTTTGAAGAAAGTGATGAGATATCTTCAGAGGGCTCAGAAGTATGCACTGCACTGCATCAGTTATCCGACAGTAGTGGAAGACTTTCGTGATGCAAGCTGGTGTTCAGAAGTAGAGAGCGAAAGGTCCACAGGAGGATACGTCTTCTCTATGGGTGGAGCTGCTATATCGTGAAAGTCGAAGAAGCAAATAATGCTCTCTCATTTCTCGATGGAATATAAGTTCTATGCACTGGCAACTATAGCGGAAGTAGCATAATGGCTTCGGGATCTCATGCATGATCTTCTATTGGTTGCTGCGCAGATTTCGGCGGTACTGATATACTAAGACAACCAGGCGACTACAGCGGTGGCATCAAATGATCTCTTCAATGGTAAGAAGATGACTGTGCGACTCAAGCACATGGAAGTTAATGATCTGATCAAGACTGGAGTCATTGATGTGATTGATGGTCTGAGCCAGAGAACCTGGCAGATCCATTCACTAAGGGTCTCAAGCACCAGCTGGTCGAAGACACATTAGTTAAAATGGGCTTAAAGACATTCTTATATTATGTCTTTGTAATTCTACCATAAAGTTTTATGTTATTAGTTCAAAGAGAAATCTACTAGACATCTAGCTTTTGGTTCAAAGACGGATCATTGACTGGAAAGAATATCAGGAACAATGGCTAGTCCTTTGAGACATTGATGGGTTACGAACCCAGAACCACTGTTGTCTACTATTTGTTCTTTGTGTAGAACAAGTCCTGTGGGAGGATGGCTTAAACTTCTTAATGAGTTCTCAGACATTTTTGAATGTCTGGCATGCTTTACAGGAAGCACGAGTAGCGCAATACTACAATGGAGCGTAAGAACTCCATGCTATAGTGGTGTGACATCACGATAAGGTTCCTCGATAGGGTAATGCCTCGGCTTCGCGAGCTATGTCACAGCGGCGTAGCACCGCACATAAGCATGTAGCCTAATGCTGTAGAATGAAGAGTGGTAGACAACACTACAAAGAGGCCGATGACCTCATGTTACAGTTGTGTGACACTACCAAGAGGAAAAAAGTATGTAAAGCCTCGGCTATGCGAGCCATGTCACAACAGCGTAACACTACATGGAAGCACAATACTTCATGCTGGGTAGTATGGCACTACAAAGAGGCCGGGACCTCATGCTACAGTGGGTGACACCACGATGAGGTGGAGCCTCGGCTTTAGGCCATGTCATAGTGTCACACCTCGCTCCCAGAATATTGGATAAATACAAGGACTGACATGGCCAATCACACCTTGCAAAATACCGAAGTAAGCCGCAATGTGCTAAGGTTGTCAAGAAGACAAATGTGTGGACTCTAGCATGCTATGACGTCAGTCCTAAGGCCGACAATTCCTAGTATCTCAATCCATCAACAACAATTTCAAGAGTATATCATACATGAATGTAAAAAGACGTCCCAAAATACATACCACATTTGATCATGAAGCTAGTGAATACAAAATGTTGCACTAGCAGAGTATAGTTATACATAATCAAATATACCAGCCATGGTCTAATATATATATTATGTTGACCGTAGTCTCAAAATTATAAGGAGCTAACTCTGCCCCCTTGCTAACACCACAAATCGAGAAATCAAAATGAGTAGAAGAAGGAAACCCACTCGCGAGCTACGGCCGCAGTCCTATGAGTGCGAGCCATCTTGTTGGAAGTACGGAGGATCCTGGTTCTCTTCGGGTAAATCTGGCCAAGCAAAACCAGTAGGGTCAGAACCCCAAGCAACAAGTATCACAAAGGAGCTCAAGGTATTAACCAAAACCACAGTCAGCAGAAATAAGAGAACTAAATAAATGCGGGTCGAGCTTTGTACTGTACCAATGTACTTGTCTCGATTAAATAACTATAAGGACTGGTGCAATGATAATAACTAACTGTAAAGAAAGATAAGTCGACGAGCGACAAAAGGACATAGAATCTACTTTGGATCAGGACCACAACCCTTAAACCAAACAAGGATCAGGGTTGCAGACCTTCACCCGAGCAAAACTTTGCACTCTAACCACACACCGAAAGAAAATAGAATATAACAGGACGAGCTAGATGAATAGACAAACATTCATATCACGACCAAACATGCCTAAGACTTGCTATAATTAACTAACTAGGGTTATCACAAACCTAGTTACTAACAAATGCATGTTTGAAGAATATTGCTACCATCGGCACTGCAGTCAACCCTGATAGCCAAGGGTACGCTTGTCTAGTACTTGTAGTGCACATCACAAACAATGATGGATAAAAAAAACTATAGCAGATAACTAATAGCATAGGACAACATAACTTAGGCCTAAACTGGGTTTGGTAAACATAAACTAGTTTTTTCATAAACATAACTTATCTGTAAATTGTCTTGTAACATAAACTGAAACTAAAACATAATTGGAATATATACTGGAATGCATATACTAAAATACATAATGTTATGAACCTCGGCTCAATAACAACTTGTAGTGCCGCAGCACATCACAGATCTTGTAACCACATTATGCAATACTGGAATGCATATACTGAAATACATAATGTTATGAACCTCGGCTCAATAACAACTTGTAGTGCCGCAGTACATCACAGATCTTGTAACCACATTATGCAACAAATCATATAACTACTACGGTACATCACAAAGTCTTGTATGTATCGTGGCATGCGTAAACTTGGTAGGTCATGGGGCCCTTGCCTAGCATGGTTGGTCCATGCCTCTTAGGGCCCTTGGAGGCCAGGGTTGCCGGTAGTGCAATATTTTTTCCTCCCAATGATCTAGTCAAATTTTATCTTATTTAATCATTATTTCAAGTTTTTGAGTCGCGGACACTCGAGAACTTCCTAGAATGACGAGTTACGAGTACGAGCTATTCATGAGTTATCACTGACGAACTTATCGTATCCGCGATGCGCGATACATTGGGAAATACTCACACTCGATTGTCCGATGCCAAATGCAATAGGTTTATCATACACAACAATTTTCACGGTGTCTTGAGGGTCAGAACATGTGTTAAATTGTGAGAACACAACATCCAACTATATAATACACACAAAAAATCACAAACTAGCAGAAACAAGGTTGGCACACTTTCGCAAGAAAGTGCGCGAGCAACAAAGGGGTGGCGCACTTTGTCAAGTTAATCAACATGACGTACTTGACAAAAGTGTGTGGGCAAGAATAAGACATGCTTTCAAAGAAAGTGCGCGAGCAATCTAGCTAAAAGACAAAACACATAATCCTAGGTCAAAGCTTGACAGCCAAAATATTCGTTAGTCGAGGAGCACACAAATCAATAACACAGAAATCGAAAAACCAACCAAAATTTTGTTCCTAAGGAAACGAAGAGGGAAGAAAGTGTGCGAGCTACCAAAAATATGAAAAGTGCGTGGGCTGACGAAACATAGAAAAAGTGCGCCAGATTGCTAAACGCGAAGAAAGTGTACTGACTGACTGTGGCACACTTTCTCTTGGTTTCTCAGAGAGAACTTTGATTGGATACGCACCAAAGTGCGCCAAGCTAGGTTTCCTCTTGAAAGTGCGTCACTAACTCAAGGAGTGTGACTGGCGCTCTTTTGCTAGGAGATTGAGTGCAGTATGATTAGTACGCATGAAGAGTTGGGACATGACACCAATGCGCCCAAAGTAAAAGATACGTATTTCTACGCCAAAGGGCTTCTCTTGCATACTCTTCACAGAGCACCGTTCTTCTTTCTCCGGTCAGCTTTTTTGATATACATATTGTATCATGTTTTAGCATTGAACATAGTTGAACTTGAAATCAAGTACAACCAAAATCAAAGTTACATAAAATATGGTGTTCTACACTATAAGCTAATTAGTTTTGTAAAACACAAAATTTTGGGAGATCAAACCCCCAGAAAAAACAAAGGGAATCCATAAACCCAAACTCAGCTCCATGCAATTCCAACCGAGAAAATCAAGAACAACAAGTATTAACGATGAAGGGGGTGCTCGGTCCCAACAATATGAGCTAGAAATAAACAAGAAAATATTATGAACTAAAAAGCATGCATAAATCCATGGTTTTCTCTTGTGCAAGATGTACTTGCCTGGAGTGGCTTCTTAGCCTCAACTTCTCACGGTCCAATTCACAACAACTTTTCTCTAGGATTAGGGTTTGAGGGAACGGAGCAAAGGAAGGAGAAAGAAGAAAGAAAGTGGAAATAGTAAAATAAAGAATGAATGGGAAGAGAGACAAACCACTCATATATATATATATAATGGGAGAGGGGAATGGTTTAGCCATGGGTTCAGTCAAAATGAACCAAACCAGGTGTGCAGTCTACACGCGGGTCCTAAACCGGGTCTATGGCAATGCTAAAGGGTATTCTACGGGTCTCGGGTAGTCTCTCTCAACAAGAATAAATATAAATGACATGAAGCATCATGCAAATACACCAGAAATACATTATCAGAAAATTAAATTCAAATATCAGAAATTCAAGAAACACCAAATCTGGAAACAGGTGTGACACATAGTGGCGTAGCATCGCAAGTAAGCGCAAGGCTTCATGCCATGACTCTTGAAAAGAACTCACCTAGAATGTATGTAAAGAGATATAGGCCGTATCTTGAGGGTCTGCTTGTAGACGCCCAATATACATACATCGAAACCAGACATGCACGTGGACTTTAATGTGCAACCGGAAGCACATCTGATGTTATTGTGTGAGCAGAAAGAATTACAACTATGTGCAGAATTCAAGGTTTAGTCCATTCTTGTAACATACTGTTATTTGAACCATGCGAAAATATTCAAGTCGAAGCGACATCTATCCTAATGCATGCTGGACAGTCACTGTGGGGAACGCTCAACCCATATATTGAAATATGTTGGAAATTGTTGGTGTTTTTACCTTTGGACTAAGAAGTTTAGTCCCACATTGGCTACACCACCAAGTGGGTATCTTAATAAAAAGTTTTGCTTGTGTTAAGGTGTGCACATGGGGTGTGGTGAGGGACATGAGTGCCATGTGGGGGTATTTTCTGAGGAAAAAAAATGATTAACTCCTCATAGAAAGTATTTTTGCTTTTTGTCATTCTCTTGGAAATATACCCTTATGAGCTAAGCCCCAAGGGGTTTAGCGAATCGGACTCGGACTTGGACTCAAGGGCACAAACTCGCACACTTTGCACTTAATACGTCAACATCGGCGCATGGTGCTTGTGCGCATTAGTTGCGCTCGTTTTATGCGTGAGTTGCATGCATTGTTGCTTGCGTGGTTGCGTGCGCGGGTGCTTCAGCAGGGTGCTGAGCGGGCATTTTGCAGCTATGCGCATGCTATGTGCGGCCATGCGGGGCCATGAGAGGCTATGCGTGTTTACGTATATGCGTTGTTGAGCCATTGCACTGCTGGTAGGAGCAATTTAGTTGGTCTATTATGCAAAGATTTGGATGGTTTATTAAGATCCGATTTGTGGAATTTAAATTTAATTTATTCCTATCTTTACGTAATTGATGGGTGGCCAGACTCCTCTATAAATACTCTTTTTGTAGCCACTTTGAGAACTTCATAAAAGAGAGACAAAGAGAGGTTCTGCTACTGCCGCCATTAGAGTCCAGGAGTTCGTGTGAGTCCAAGAAGGAGGTGCCACGAGCGTTCCAGAAGTTCTTCGAGAACTTGTTGGTTCCTGGGAGCAGATCGTGTGGGGTGAATCTTGCTTTGAGCAACGATGATCTTCATCACCCCAGCAAGCAGAGATCCACCATTTTTCTCTTCTCTCTTTGTGATATGTTCTATTTGTGTGCAAACACGATTACAAGGAAGAATAGTCTTCTGGAAGTTATAATCAAAGTTAATCGGATTATTGTGCTTTGTTGGAATCGAGAATCTTAGAGGACAAACTTATTTGCTGGAACTTCTGAATTTTGACTACGACTTCAGGATTAAACAGAGGCTAGGCTATAAAGTTTGCTTGAACTTCTGTTCCTAGCCCGTTCTTCCATCTTTTGATTAAGCCTCGAAATAACACAAATAATGCGGCAAGTAGGACAAAAATAAGATGCATTCAGAAGGGACATCGAGATATGTCTTGAATTGATGGTCTAAAAGAGTGATGCGTTCATCCTGAGCAGCCTGAGCATTAGAAACGGCTTCTCACCTGACAGATTCTTCTTAAAAATGGCTGAGGGGCTCCATCTCAGCATATTTTTGGGCCCAAAACCTCTTCTTCCTCGTGTGCCCATCGAAACTTTAGAAGTTGAGTGTCGAGTATGTTGTCCCTATTCTCGTTATACATTTATACATGTACTTGTTCATATATCTTGTATTTAGTATTTCATGTATCTTGTATCAATACAATATCTTGTACGTGGTGCAAGTACCCTAGTGAGTGCATGTATCATATTATTGGTTTTTTGTGGTATTTCAAGTGTCGTGTGGACAACTTGCTCTTAGTGTGATCGATAACATAACTGATTGACTGACTTATACAATCGTATTTAGGTTCCTGATTTTATAATAAAATAATTATGATTGAGACTACACTGGACTTGTAGAATTTTCATTGACATTTTTATAGACCCATACTAAGTCTCGTATGTAGAACATAGCACCCTTAAAATGCCAAAAATGGAAAATTATCCATCAGACCGACATACCGACGGTATATCGTAGCAGACCGTCAGGGCCCAGTCTGCCTAGTCAACAACGCTGACTAGGTTCCTTTCTTTGTCCATTGGATCCTAGTGCTAGTTTCTAAAGGCTGTGATTATTGGAGGGGGCATAGATTGGTGACTTGTCACGCATCACGTGGCTCCTATTTTCCTCTTTCTTTTCTTTATAACTTTATTTTATGTCTATTTCTCTTTCCCCCCTTCTTCATTCTCTCTCTCTCTCTCTCTCTCTTGCTTTAGATTGAACCTAGGAGCTAGGTCTTGAGATCGAATGGTGTGATTTTTGAATCCCTCTTAGTGGTGGAATAGAAGCTAGACTTGGAAGCTTGACCTAGGCAAATATATCTTGCAAATAGTGAATAAAACCATAATTTTATTGTACTTTCATTTCCTATGTGATTGTTACTTAGTTTTATCCAAAACACTTTTCTTTAGATTATTTTCATCGTTTATGTATGGCATTATATGGATTTTTGTTGTGGTTTAACCTAGATCTAGATTTCTAGGTCATAGCTTGTGATACCATATTGAAAACTAGGTATAAGTTGCTATACCTAGGTTTTTATCATCAAATATAGTCATAAATGTTGTAGGAGACTCATCCCTAGCATTAGAACTTGTTGGAATTGGAATGGGTGAAATCGAGACTTGGTTTTAGTCCCAAGAATAACATTCCTGAGCCTTTTCTGTGTACATTCAGTGCAGGAGGCATACCACTGGTATACCGTTGCCGGTATACCGACCAAATAGGATTTGGTATGGGTTTTTATGTTTTGAGTTGTTATGACCAAGTAGTATTTTTTCGGCATACCATCGGTATACCGATGCCGGTATAACGACGATACACCATCCAACAATGTGTCTTTTCCAATTGAGGTTCTGACTTGATTTTGGGATTCTTCGCCATACCACCGGTACACCGCCACCGATACACCGTCGGTGTAACAGTCTGATATCCAAGTTCCAGTTTTCTTAGTTTTTTGTGTACCAAATTGTGGTATGAGTTTATAGTTCTTCTTGTATACTACCCTAGTGATTTTCTAGTATATTTTAGTACTAGTACCTGCTATGCTTGCGTTGTATAGATGATACCTATTATGATATCCTGAGAGTTCTGGGACTTATTGACTGATAGCCTGTGATCATTGTTCGAGGATTCTTGTGAGCTTGAGGGTCTAGTATTGTTCATATTGAATAACATAGTGTTAGTGATTGTATTCCTAACCTGATATATATATTTTGTAGTGGATGGAGAAATTATTGATAGATTAATTCGGTTGATAGACCGACCTGACAAATAGATTGATTCGACTAATCAACTAACTGACTGGTCATGTTCTAGATATGACTACTTGTATCCGTGCTCTGGTACTAGCTTATCCTTTGAGGTACTGCACTACCAAAATATGATGAAATAACGACATTTTTAGCAACGTAGTCTGTAATCGTCGCTAATTTTAAAGAATTTAGCGACTCAATAAATAAACGTCGTTATACGTCGCTGTTGGCGATGAATAGCGACTAGTAGCGACTGTACTTAGGTTTTTTGAAAGAATAGTCATTATACGCTTCTTTAAAATTGCTAAACGACGCTAATATTTTTGATTTAGCGACTTTTAGCGACATTTTTACCGACATTGCTTATTTTTTAATTAGCAATATTTATAAATGTAGCAAGGCGTCGCTAATATTAAAATAGTACAAGGAAAAGTCAGAGAAGGCGAAGGCGGCCAGGAAGAAGGCGGAAAAGTTGTGTGGTGGATCGATTCCGATGATGGAACATTTTTGTCGTACGGTACATATTTTATTGTATACATATTATTTTAATCAAAGTAGGATAAACTATTTAATTTTAGTAACATACATAATGAGTGGATAATAAGTAGTACGTTACCGAGAGAGATGAATTTTTTAGGATGAGTATCTTAGGCTCCGTGAACGATCGACCCAGCCCACACATGGAGAGGCCGGTAGTTCCTTACAACCCCCGTCCAACCAGCTCCGTCGGTTGACGAGCTGTTGATGACCGTCGTTGGTGGTCTGCAGAGGGGTACGTACTATAGTAAGAGGTCCTATGGTGCCTATGTTGCGTCGCAATCCTCTAGGATCCCCTCTGCCAGTGTGCATACCCCACATCCCTCCTAGGAGTCGGTGCGAGCCCAGCAGGAGAGAGTTGACTATGAGATCGCGACTCTGCTTGACGAGTTGCTACAAAGGATTACGTCGCAGCCCAGACCGTAGACGAATGATGCGATGCTCATAGCATATTTTGATTTGTTTGAGCGTAGCATGACAGAGCCGAGGGATCTGGCCACGTCGACAGAATACAACGTGACGACGCTGTAGGGGTCGCATGTAGCCATAGGCGATGCACTAACGAGGCTATAGACGACACAGGTTCAGATGAGCCATTCAGTGGAGCAGAGTGCGGTGAAGATGTTATCTGTCATTGATACTTGCAACGCTCGACTGACAGCATTGGAGCCGATACGTCCTCCTGGTCCGCCGGCATCGACATCTACATCTACTTAACAAATTCCTCCATCGGGTGCCGTGATGCTTTCACAGGAGCAGTGGGACATACTATTATCCCAGATTTGCGGTGGTGCTCCTCCTCCGGATCAGCAGTAGTTGTTCTTTGGATAAGCTCATCTCCTAGGCTCGCCACGGTACTCCTCATTCGGATCAGCAGTAGTCCTAGTTATGACAGTTTATTGGTTTACGAGTTTCAGCCCATGATCTTGGGTCATTTATGTATTCATTTCATAAATTTATTGAGATAGTGTTTCAGACTTTATTTGTTGACACTCAGTACCAGTTGTGATGCGTATTGGATATTTATTTTCAGACTTAGATTGTAATTCCAATGTGTCTATTTCTTTAAATTTTATTTTATTATTCATATTAAATGTATGAGAATTTACCGGTATTAAGTATTCTACCGAAGGGGTCGGCGAACCTAGAAAATTCAACGGAGGGTTGCTCCGGGTCTAATAATAATTGATAAACTGCAGACAGATTGTAATGTGAATAATATACAACCTGCATTTTTTTTTTGAAAATTAGCGACATTTAGCGACGGTCAGCTACGCAAAAAAATGTCGCTAGCTTGTGTCATAACGTCGCTACTCTGTATCAATAACGTCGCTAGGTGTAGCTAAACGTCGCTGATATGCTGACATAACGATATTTACCATGTTAGCTAGATGTCGCTACATTTCTCATAACACGTCACTAATAACAAAAATATTAGCGACATTTACCGACACCTCCGTAGTCGCTAATATGATGACATTACGATGCTAAACGTAGCTAAATTCAATAAACTTGGCGACCTCATAACGTCGCCAATAAACGTCGTTATTGCGTCGTATTGCGACATTTTACTTGTCAGCGACTAGCTAAAACGTGACTACCACTAAACGTCGCTAATTATATTTAGCGACATTTTTTTACCAATTTAGTGACATTTTTAAACGTCGCTAATATGACTTATTTTGTTAGTGCTGGCCTTGTTATCATACTGAGAAGCTATATTTTATTGGTGCACTGTGGTGCCACTCATGTTCCTAGTGCACTAGGTGCGACTACATGCTATTTATGTGCATTGTGGTGCTATACTATATATATATATATATATATATATATATATATTATAGTATATTATATTATTTTCTGTATGGGTACCCTTGTAGATGGTCAGTGATTCTAGCGTGGACTAGGAGTAGTATTTGTGTATTGATTGTGCATCTAGGCTCATGACGAATCTAGATTGGAACAATTGAAAACCAATGTGGATTCACACCCTACATGTACTATGGTACGATATCTTTGGAGGATGATCGTATGTCCACGATACGTGATTCCATATAACTATATAGTTTATTAGGTAACTTAAAACTCGTAAATTCATTGGGTGGGAACATGATCCCGAGATCATGTGTTGCTGGCCATCCATTGGATACTGTGGTATCATCCATTCTAGTAGAGTGCATTATCTGACTTTTATATTACTGTTACCGATCCAGTGTCTACCTTATAAGAGTACTTAGACTGTTACTGATTGACTGTTACCGACCCGATGATCTCCTGTGGGGTGGTACTGTAGATTGTTACTGATATCCATGTATAGTATATGGTTTGTTCAGTCACGTTTTAGCATTGCACGATTTGCGAATCCCTATTGCATTACTGGGGTAACCCATATATTCATCTAACGAGCTGTAGGAATTGATAGATCGCTTCATCAATTCATTTGTGTTTATATTATATTACCTACTAGTAGCCCATGGATGTAGACTGTCTAGGCATAGTGGTTCAACCCTTATCCTTGTTTGGTAAAGTGTTGGGCTACTACCTGATGATAGGCTTTTGGCCTAAGTTGCGACACAGGTTCCTATATACTGCTATTGGTTGGGTTTTTTTTCATTCACTCGTGCTTTCTTGTCATATTTTCTATTAGGGGTTTGACCCCTCTGATTTTGTTTGGCCAAAACTGGTAGCGGAGCCTCAGGATCCAGTGTATTTCACCCTTGATGGCACGTACCCACATGATGGTCGCAGAGGGGCATGAGTGGGTTTATTTTCACCTGAAGAATCATCTATCGATATCAACCCGGCGGTATAGTATGGACGTTTGGAACATAAATCTCATTAACCACATAATCTATTGATAGAAGCAATAATCAAGTTCAGTGGGTCAGTGATTTGATTATGTTTCCAGATAAAGTTTGGAACATAAATCTCATTAACCACATCTTCTCCGAACCAGAAGCATATGCCATCACTCATATCCCGTTGTCTCAAGAATGCAGGAAAGATAAATTGGTTTGGATCCATACCAGAAATGGCTTGTTCAATATTAAGTCTGCTTATAGAGCTCTTCAAGATACTTATCATGTCCCTACGTCAATAGAAGGCATTGATCCTATCATCTAGAAATTACTTTGGCAGTTGAATTTTCTATGCCCTAGGGTTCAAATTTTCATCTAGCGATTGCTTACTGACTCTTTACCTATGGGAGAGAATGTCCAAAGACGGATTCAACAAATCAATCCACTTTGCTCTCTATGTAAGTTACATTTTGAATCTCGTGATCACCTGTTTTTGTATTGTCAAGTTTCAGATATAGTATGGACGTGCATACAAGAAGTACATGCCTATCTATATCCAGATATCACAACTGTGGAACTGATACGAAGGGTACTAAGTGGAGGTGATCGAGATACTATTAACATATGCTTCTACCTCATGTGGAGCATATGGAAAGCAAGGAACACCTCTATCTTCAACAACAAACCCTTTGATACAGCTTTTACCATCAACTCTGCTACTAGGATGCAAGGAAAATATGACAATCTTGCATGCGACAACATATCTGTGTCCCAAACTCAGAGCCTATCGAATCAGACTGAGTCTTGGCTACCTCCTCCAACTGATGTATGGAAGATTAATTTTGATGGTGCTTTCATAGACGAAAATATGGGGAGTGCTGCAGTGCTCCGTGATGACAAAGGTACATTCAAGGGTGCTCTATCGTGGTCACAATTGGGGGGATCTCCACTAGAATATGAAAGTATGGGATTACTGTTGGTAGTTGATCTCTACAAACGGGAAGGACTCAACAATGTAATCATTGAAGGGGACAGTAAATTATTGATTGATGCAATCACACATGTGGACTATGATATTCTCTGCCAGGCCCGGCAAGCCATTGAGGAAGGACGAGCTATTCTCACATCTTCAACGGGCATTACCTTCTCCTTTGCTGCAAGGAATGCCAATAAGGTCACTCATTCACTAGCACATTAACTGCAAATCAGGACTGTACCAGTTGTTAACACAATGCTCCTCCTATATGTCTTTTATCTCATATCATTCAGGATACGGGGAATATATGTACTAACTCTCTATGAATGAAGTTTCATTTCGTTGCAAAATAAAACAAAAAACAACAACGACGGAAAGGCATCCCCCGAAGAATCATTTATCGATATCAACCCGATAGGGTGTTCAAGCCCCGCCTGTATTGATTTTTCCTATATTGGCATTATTATAACTTGGGAAGTAGGAGGAAGCGGTGGTATTGTCTCGGACGTCGCCTGGGATTGACTCCTACGTAGTTTACTACGAATCTTTGTAGAGGCAAGCTTAGGCCTCACTCTCTTCAAAGATATCTCCAAGGCATGACAAGCTTCATCTTCCTTATCATCCATAGACAATGGGTCTGCATAGCCATCCACCTCCTCATTGGCGGCCAATGCATTGTCTATAGGTACGACATCAAAACTACTAAATTGTCTAGATCTGTTGAACTGTCCAGTTGCTTCCCTCTTTATGAAGAGCCAGCCTCATAACTAATGGTGTCCACTTCCTTCGACTCATAAAGCTGCTTCTTGACGCTACTCTTCTTCAAATTGAGCCGCCGAACAATAAAAATGTGTGAAAGCATTGACCATTAAAAGTTGTGGTTACTCAGAGGGCAAAGTGAATCTATTTTGATGCCATCTTCAAAAAGTGTCACGACCTGTACCCGGATGATCCGGGCACGAGTACGTGGCAACGTCCAACATACGTCGTAACAATGACGTAGAACGCTATACTAGGTCAATAATACTATCTATCACATCTTACAATAATATATCATAACCTGTCAATGATAATCTCCACTCCAAAAGGAGGACAAGTTGATAATATAATGACAATATCAATACTCAATCACAATGAACTATATGGAAGATGAATGGCACGATAATGATATAAAAGAATCAAAAGAAGTCTAGAAATATACACAGCACAAACCATCATCAATGAGTCTAGAGTCTAGCAATCCTCAACATCAATATATGTCTTAAATATAATACAACTCAAAAGTCTCAAAGTTGGAAACAAATACAATATAATATAAAGTACTAAACTAGCTAAGTCACTACTAATGTCTCCTCTACGGGAACGAGATCCTCTTGAGGCTCCTTGGTATATCCATCGTCTACTCCCGGTCCATAGAAGGTAAGACAAAAGTTTTGTAAATTATATAAAAAATGTTATCCAGTCAAGATTGGAGCGAAACACATAAATGTAAGTAGAAGCAGGTATAACGGAAATAGAGAAATAGAGTAAACTAGCTATGTGTTTTGAAATATTAGTTTATTATGTGATTGGCTTGGGAGCACGAATCAGGTTAGATCATATATGATTAGCTATGAGTCACGAATATAATATAGGATCAGGCTCAATCATATATGATTACTATGATGCACGGATAAAGGGTCAGGCTAACCATACGTGAGGTGTAAGGTTAGCTATGATGCACATACATGTAAGGAGTATGATCACATAACCTACTAATACTTCTCCCGTCCACTAGCTAGTACAATGTATCCAATTACGACTCCTCATGAATGGTATCTATATATACTAGCCCGTGTATCACTGTGTCAGGAATCAAGTATAACACTACAGAATTGATA
>JAYESA010000019.1:76173467-76383467 GCA_036927795.1 Iris macrosiphon | reverse complement strand
ATATAAAAATGACAAAAATATCCCTTATATGGAAAAGTGATGGTGACAAATCTACCCTCCTTAATATAATTTCGTCCTCAAAATTAAAAGGCGAAACTATCACTAGAACCAACAATCACAACGAGAAAGGAAGAAAATACCTCACGGCTCGAAAATATAGGGGTTATCACTCGCGCATCTCATCCTCCCTCTCCCAGGTTGACTCACCCGGAGAGTGATGCCTTCATGTGACGCGAACCAAGGAAATCGTCTGATTCCTCAACACATTCTTCCTACGATCCAGAATTTCCACTGGTTGCTCTGGATAACTGAGAGTCGGGCCCATCTTGATCTCCGAGTGATCCAATACGTGACTAGGGTTTGCCACGTACCGACTCAGCTGCGACACGTGGAACACGTTATGAACTCCCTCTAGTACATGCGGCAAGTCTAGTCGATAGGCCAATGCACCGACCCTCTAAAGAACACCGAAGGGTCCGATGAACCGTGGACTAAGCTTCCCGCCTACACCAAAGTGAATCATGTCTCGTGTCAGAGAAATCTGCAGGAACACCAGATCGCCAACCACTACAAAAATATGTCCAATTAGCGACGTTTAGTTATGACGTCACTATATTTTATGAATTTAGCGACGTTATTTTATAACGTCACAGGACGTCGCTGTTAGAGACTGTCTGCTACGTTCCGCGACTGTAAATAATATTATGGAATAAGATATCGCCAACTGTCGCCAGACGTCGCTATTATTTTTATTATAGCGACGTATAGCGACTTTAGTTTTCATAAGCCGCTAAATATTATAAAATCTGCGACGTTTAGCGACGTTACTTTATGGCATCGCTAACGTTTTCATATAGGTTAACAATGTTCATTTTTTCCATCTTTCTCTCCAAAAATTTCCTAACAATTTTTAGCTTCTGCGCGCGCGAGCTCCCCCCGCGCCCTCATTCGGTTCCACAGCTCCAGGCCGACCGTGCTCCCCCTCCGACCCCGGACTCCACCGAACTCCTCCTCCTCCACCGAGCTCCTCCTCCTCCTCTCCGGGCTAGCTCCTCCTCTGCCACCAAGTCCTCCTCCTCTCTGGGCTCCTCCTCCTCCTCCACCGAGCTCCTCCTCCCCCCTCTTCGGACACCCCTACCTCGGTCAACCCCCTCCTCTCCGGCCAACCCTCCTTAGGTAAATCCTAACCCTAACTCGGACACACACACATGCAGACACTAACCCTAACCCCGAATCAGACACACACACGCGCAGACACATTAACACATACGGACACACACAGACACACATTCGAACACACACATGTAGACACACACACACACACACACACATACACACACACACACACACATACGGATATACTAATACATGCGAACACACACACACACACACACACACACGGATACACGCGGACACACACACACACACACACACACACACACACACACACACACACACACACACACACTAACATTAACCCTAATACGGACACGCGGACACACCCACACGTGGACACGCGGACACACCCACACGTGGACACGCGGACACACCCACACGTGGATACTAACCCTAATACGGACACGGACACTAACCCTAGTAGTGGTGTCCTAGTGTCCATAATTGGATACTTAGTGTTCGTATCATGATACACCATGATACGTATGACTAGATTTTATAATTTGGGTGTTTTGGTGTCTCATTGTGTCAATTACTTATATATTGTATTAGATCTATTATTCTATAGCTTCATTTCAATTATATATATATATTGGTTCTCCAATTGATATTGGTGTTGTTTATTTGGTATCATGGTGTATTTGTGTTGATATACGATTGTATCATGAGATTTGGGTATGTGTTTATGTGCATATAGTGAGGTGTATCATGAAATTAGATATGTGACTATATATATATATATATATATATATATATATATATATATAACGGTGTGCATTTGTGTCTAAGTGTAGAATGTACCACTTGAGTACATGAGTGTTAGTAAGTGGTGTTGTAGATGAGTAGGTGTTCCTGTGAAGAGAAGGTGTCAAATTGGTGTACGTATGTTGCATTGTATTTGGAGAGTGGTGTTGAGTTATCTAGGATGTATATGTGAGAGTAAATCTATAGGTACCTAGATACAAGTGAGTATCAAGGGGTGATGTATTGTGTTATGGGTAAGATACTAGGTAATGGGTTAAAGTACTAGATAAATAGCTAAGGTACATTACGGATACTCATGAGTCACGATATGGATACTCACGCATCATAACTCGAATACTAACGATATGACACAAATACTCACTTTAATGAACATTTGGATAATATACTTGAACGATGTCTATTCATCTTTGCAGAAGTATCTAGAAATGGATCTGAATTACTACCTGCATCATCGTTCGTAGATGCACAACCGTCATCCTGATGTATTAATCCTGACCGGAACTGCTCTACTCCGAGGAGAGCCCTAAACCGTTCGTGGATAATATACCGAACGCCTTGGCAAACTACATGAACTTCTCTACTCGCTCTATGTATTAATCCTGCACACCACACATATCATCAGGATGACGGTTGTACATCCATGAACGATGATGCAGGATTAATACAAATGACTAGAGAAGGAATTTTTTTGGATTCGTGTAATATCAGATTAGGGCTCTCCTCCGACGGTTTTACCCAATTTAGACTTTCGGGATCCCAGTATTCGTGTTGGCCTGTGATTGTCACCCCGTACAACTTACCGCCTTGGATGTGCATGAAGACTCCGTATATATTTCTAACCATTATCATTCCGGGTCCGAACAATCCCAAGAGAAATATTGATATGTACTTACAGCCGTTGATAGATGAGTTAAATCAGCTATGAAAAGTAGGCGCCACCACGTATGATGTTTCCAGAAAGCAAATTTTTTAGATGAGGACAATACTTATGTGGACCATCAACGACTTTTCGGCCTACGGAATGTTATTGAGATGGAGCACTCATGGTCGTCTCTCATGTCCGTATTGCATGGACCGTACTAAGGCTTTCCGTTTAAAAAACGAAGGAAAACCGTGCTTCTTTGATTGTCATTGATAGTTCCTACTGAAAGATCATCCGTTCAGGGGGAATATGAATGCGTTCTGTGCCAGTGTTATGGAGAAGGCCGATCCACCGCCAAGGTGGTCCGAAGACATGATATGGGAGGAGGTCAGAGATTTTCCAAGTGTTATCGAAGATCCTACAAGAGGGTACAAGTATGATGGATTTGGTCAAACTCATAACTGGACGAAGAGGAGCACATTATGGGACCTGCCATATTGGAGCACCAATATGATCAGACATAACCTTAATCTCATGCATATCGAGAAGAATGTGTTTGACAACATAATTAATACTGTGATGGACATAAAGGAAAAGACGAAAGACAATCCTAAGGCTAGGTTGGACTTAGAAGAAATATGCAGATGACCTGCGTTGCATTTGATAGAGGAAGAAAATGGGAGGGTGATGCAGCCTAAGTCAATTTTCTCATTAGACAAGAAAAAAAAAGGAGACTTTGTAGGTGGATCCCGTGCCTAAAATTTTTAGACGGGTACATGTCGAATATGAGAAGATACGTCGACCCGAAGGAGAACAAATTGACTGGTATGAAGAGACACGATTGTCACGTATTTATGGAGAGGTTAATTCCGATTGTATTTTGGAAATTCTTACCGCAGGTAGTTTGGGATCCATTGACAGAGCTTAGCATATTCTTCAGAGATCTTTGTTCTACTAAGTTGCTTGTCGATCGTCTAGAAAAGCAGGAGAAGGACACTGCGATGACACTTTACAATCTTGAGATAGTGTTTTCTCCTCGATTTTTTGACTCCATAGAGCATTTTTTGATTCATCTTTCCTATGAGACGTGTTGGTGGACCTGTCGGTTATCGGTGGATGTACCCGTTCAAGCGACATTTGAACCACCTCAAGAGGAAGGTAAAAAATAAGGCACGGGTGGATGGTTCTATTTGTGAATCCTATGATCTCGAGAAGATTACAAACTTTTATTCGATGTATTTCAAGCCTCATGTTGCTTCTAATAGAACAAGAGCTCCCAGAAATAAGACGGGTATCAAGAATCTAATGAGGCAATATTGAAAGTATTCAATACTTTCGGAAAACCCTCGGGTAAAATAAAGAAGAGATATCTGAATGACGACGAGCTTAGGGCCGCTCAGTTGTTTTTATTACTTAACAGCGACGAGGATGAGGTGGAAAAACTAGAGGGGTAAGTAATTAATACGTCGACGTTTATGTCATCTCAATACAACTATTACACTAACTGGCCTATGCTTTATTGTGTTTCAGCACATATAATGATGCGGCAAGGTCGAGTAGACCATACGTAATAGATGAAAAAATAGAACAGAAAATGAGACTTCATTTTCCTTCATGGTTGACAACATATGTAAGGATCTTGGAAATTACTTTTTGTGTATGTATACTTGCACAATGATTAACGTTAAACTTAATATCGCTTTATTTGATATTTAAGTCGATCGTCCAGTGGCAACAGTTGAGAATGAATCTATTAGAACTCTAGCAAAGGGACAAATTTATGCCATCAAGATATGGCCAACTTACTGTGTGAATGAGTTTAGGTTCAAGTCAACAAATGCCGCAATAAGTGACATCTTCCTGAATCTCGATTCTACAAAAAATATTTGTTTGTGTGTCAAATCTTTGAACTACAAAGACGTCGATCCAGGCACTGATTTCTTTGGTGTCTTACGAGAGATTGTGGAGTTGACATATAATTATGCCACAAAGCCTGCTAAGATCGTGTTATTCAAGTGTGAGTAGTTCGATCCCATCCAAGACCAAAGTTAGAAAATTGACAAGCATGGTCTTGTGGATATAAACTACCGGCGTCGATATCAAGGATATAAAATATTTGTTCTATCAAGTCAAGCTCAGCTAGTGTACTTCATAACTTATCCTAAACGAGGAACCGAGAGGTCGGATTGGTGGGCAGTCTGTAAGACTAAAGCTAGAAATTCTTTGACATTGACAAAATAGCTTATCAAGAAGATGACCTACCTTTTATTACAAATATTATAGATGTGGACTCAACGGAACTTACTCATGACATATTTCATCAAGTAAAAGAGGTAGAAGTATCAGAAGACGATGGCGAAGTAGATAAAAGTGAAGATGAAAAGGAATAGGAGGATGAGGAGGAAGAAGAACAAAATAAATTTTTAGATGATGATTGAAAATTAAATAAAATTTATTTCTACTTTTTTGTGGCCTAGTTCTGTGATACTTATGTTTGTGACGGTGATACACACTTATGTTTTGTGATGGTGACACTTTTATCATTTAGACTTTTATTGTGGCCTAGTTCACAACTTCTGTGTATTTTTTTCTGTCATGTAATCTAAATATCTCTGCGTATTTGCTTTTTTATTATATGTTGTTCTCAGATATGTCTGGACGACGCAGATCATATTCCCGTGGTAGATCCTTTAGACGTCCTCTTCAGGACACAGATATTCCTTCTCGATCCTCGTCCCCGAGTACTCCATACTATCGACCAACAGTACCTCAGACTGCGACTGCGACGATCGCACGCGACAGTACTCCTTGGACAAGCAGTACTCCTGGGACCAACAGTTCTAGGACCGAGAGTATCCCGTCTAGTGTTCCTGCTTCGTCCAGTGTTCGTGCTGCTGAAGGTACCACGGAGACAGAGTAGCAGATGGCGGTCGAGCTGACTCCGTCTCCATATCAGAGCGATTCTCCTTACGCTCTGCCGGATGAGACGAGAATGGAGATCTGGGCCGATGTCCATACAAAGTAAATTAATTAGTTATTTGTTTCTTATGAATATATATATATATATATATGAATATATATATATATATATATATAGATATATATATATATATATATTCACTTTTTAATGCGTTTAATTATCAATGTATATATAGATATCGTCCCCCGACGGTACAGAGATCACTAGAATATTTTCTGAGGCAAAACTATGGTGGGCCATGGATAAAATACTCGGATGCCTCGGAAGAGAGAAAGACGTTCTAGTTTGGACACTTCAAGGTAAAAGTATATTTGATTTTAACATCTTTAATATTTTTATGTTAATATTTTATAACTAACTATTGTACTTCTTATAGAGAACATATTTCTATCTACCACACCAGACCGCATAGATCGAGCAGCAGTTTCCTTCCTTCGTCGCCAAGCTTATCCATGATGCTATAAATGATCAGAAAGCTTGTATTCGCGAAGAAAAACCGATCCAAGGCTGGATCACGCCTGAATAATGGAATGCGATGAGGGATAGATTCAATGAGGATAGGTATAGGGAAAAGTCAAAGAATGCCAAGGCGACTCGGCAGATGGCGGGGAAGTGGTGTGGTGGGTCGATTCCGATTACAAAATATTTTCGTCGCTTGGTACGTCTTTCATTGTATACGTATAATTTTTAATCATCGCGGCCTAATTTTTTATTTTAATAACAAATAATATATTTTTTAACAGGTCCAGAGGGGTGAGGACACAAACATGGTAACAGTGTTCCTCGCCACTCATAGGAAGGGGGGACAACTTATCGATGATAGGGCGACGCAGAGCTACGCAATTTTTACTCTTATGTTATGTTAATTTTGATATAACTTAGCAAAAATATATATAATTAGTAATAAGTACCTAAGATATAGAGTAAGTAGTACACTTATCGATAGATAAATATTTTCTAGGATGAGTATAGGAGGCTCCTCGATGAGTCAACCCAGTCCACACCTGGAGAGGGGGGTAGTTCCTCGTAACCCCCGACCCATCCAGTTCCGTCGGATGATGAGCTGTGGATGAGAGACGTTGGTGGTCTACATAGGGGTAGTACTACGGTACGGGATCCTACGGCGCCTATGTTGCATCACAGTCCTCTAGGACACCCTCTGCCGATGTGCATACCCCACAGTCCTCCCAGGAGTCACAGCAAGTCCAAGAGAGAGTTGACCTTCAGATCGCATCACTGCGTGATGAATTGATGCAGAGGATTACGGTACAGCCGCAGCCGCAGACGGACGATGCGACGCTCATAGCACGTTTTGAACCCCAGGAGCGTAGCATCATGGAGACGAGGAATTTGGCCACGTCGACAGAGCGCAACATGACATCGCTGCAGGAGTCGTAGTTGACCGTGGGTGCTACACTATCGAGGATGCATGTGTCACATATTGAGATGAGAGAGCGAGTGGAGACCATGGGCGCTTCACTATCGAGGATGCAGGCATCACATCTTCAGATAGACAAGCGAGTGGAGCATAGTACTAGGAGGTTATTATCTGTCATGGATACTTGCGACGCTCGACGTTCTCTTGGTCTGCCTGCATCGTCATCTATATCGACTCCTACATCTGGTTCTGTGACGCTTACACAGGAGCAGTTTGACGCGCTATTATCTCAGATTCGACGCGGCTCCTCCTCCTGATTATTAGTAGTTTTTTTTCGACATGTCTGTATTAGCCCATTCACGGGAGTTTGTACTTATTATTTGTAGACTTTTATTGTATGACTTATTTGTACATTTTTATTGTGACTGGATATTGTGTGACTACATTCGGGCCTTACAGCATTTTATTGATTTATTTCATCATTGTTGTTGTGTGATTGTACCGGTGTTGAGTGTTCCACCAAAGGGGTCGGCAAACCCAGGGAATTCAACAGAGGGTTGCTCCGGGTCTGTCTATTTATTTGAAATATGACCAAACTACAGGCATGTTATAATGTGATATTACATGCATTTATTATTTTTTCAATCTTAGCGACATTCAGCGACGTTTAGTGACGTTTATTGACGTCCATAGGAGTTGTTAATGACGTCGCTAAACTATCAAATAATTTATTTTACGTCGCTAATCATCACTAAACGTCGCTAAATATTGCTGGCATGGCAATTTTTGTCATGTCAGCTTTTTATCGCTGATTATGTCGTAAGTTGTCGCTAAATTTAACGACAATTATCGAGTAAAATAAAATGTCACAAATTTAGCGACCTGAGACGCTAAGAGTCTCTATTCTTGCGACTTTTAAATGTCGCTACAGCGACGTTTTCCGACGACATTTTGATCAGCGACTAGCTTTTTGGTGACTAAATCAAAATGTCGCTAAATACGTCGCTACTTAGTATTAGTGACGTAATTTAGCGATTTGGCGACTCTTTCCTGTGTCGCTAATTTACCTTATTCTGGTAGTGAACCTAGAACATAACAAGGCCTTATCACTTAATCTAGAACAAAATAATCACAAGCAATCAAAAGCAATCACAACACAAAATCTAAATTCTATACCTTAAACACTAAATGTCTCCAGTGCCTATCGGCCTAATACCGCTGTCTGTCCTGCGCCACTTGAATTCTATCTCTAATCAGCATGACCTTCTCAGTTGTATCTACAACCATCTCAGGGCCCAATAAAGCTCTCTCTCCAATATCGTCCCAAGACAAGGTTGTGCGATATCTCTGTCCATATAGAGCCTCAAATGGTGACTTCTCTATACTGGCCTGGTAACTGTTGTTATAAGCAAACTCTACCAGGTGAAGTTGATCCTCCCAAAAACCCCCAAAATCTAACACACATGTGCAACTCATATCTTCTAGAGTTTGAATAGTCCTCTCAGACTTTCCGTCCGTCTGAGGTGATATGCGGTTCTAAACTTGAGCTGGGTGCCTAAGCTAGCCTGCAAACTCCCCTAGAAGTGGGATATGAAGCGGTTATCCCTATTTGAAACTATGCTTACAGGAACCCCATGCAGCCTGACGATCTGCCTTATGTACATCTCTTCCAGCTTATTTATAGACAAAACTATTTTGAATGGCAAAAAGTGGGCCGATTTGGTCAACCTGTCTATGATGACCAAAATTCTTTTTTTTCTGGAGATCGTAGAAGTCCGAACACAAAATCTATAGTAATATGCTTCCACTTCCAATCTGGAATAGGTAATAGCTGAAGTAGACCCCCTGGCCTCTGTCTCTCAGCTTTCACCTACTGACACACTAAGCATCTAGATACGAAGCGTGCTACCTCCTACTTCATACCATACCACCAGACGTGCTCTCTCAGATCTCTATACATCTGTTTGGAACCTGGATGCATAAAGTACAGAGAATGAGCACATCCTGCAATACTTTCTCTCTCAGATCCCCACTCGACACACATAATCTAGTACTGTTCTGCAAAGACCCATCCTCAACAATAGTAAAATCATCTACCAATCCGGCCTGAACCTGTGCTCTGATGCTCCTCAGAGACACATCCTTATACTATGCAGATTTGATCATGTCCATCAGCTCTGACTGTATCTACAAACCCCATATCTGCATCTCCATGCCATGAATCACCACCTCAATAGCCAAGATCTCAAGATCTGCCAACAAGTGTATATCTATCGTCAAGTACATAGCTACCAGATACCTACTCGAGGCATCAATAACTATATTGTCCTTTCCTGGGTGATACTGGAATAAAATGTCAAAGTCCTTCATCAGCTCCAACTACCGTCTCTGCCACATGTTCAGTTCTTTCCGGGTAAACACATAATTCAAGCTCTTGTGGTCTGTAAAGATTTTTACACGCTCTCTGTACAGATAGTATTTTTACAGTTTAAGAGAAAAGATGACAGCTACTAACTCCAAATCATGGTTCGGATAGTTCTTCTCATGAGGACGGAAGTGCCTGGAAGCATAGGCGATTACCTTTCTATTCTGCAGCAGAATACAATCCAAACCCTTTCCCGAAGCATCACTATAGATAGTGAATCCACCTGTCCTTGATGGCAACGTCAAAATATGAGTTATTGTCAAACTCTTCTTTATCCCATCAAATGCTGCCTGGCACTCATCAATCCATACAAACTCCACGTCCTTTCGGGTAAGTCTGGTCATAGTTCAACAATCCAAGATTTTTTTTATAAACTTCCTATATTAGCCTGTCAGACCCAAGAAACTCTTAATCTCTGCAACTGTGTTAGGTGTCGTCTATGCCTCAGTTGCTGTAATCTTCTTCGGATCCACAGAAATCCCATCTCCAATTACAACATGTCCCAAGAACTCTACCTGATCCTGGAAGAACTCATACTTCGACCGCTTCCTTTACAGCTTCTCCTTCCTGAGGGTCTCCAACACAATCCTCAGGTGCTCCTCTGGTGTCTTCGAGTAGATCAGAATCTTATCGACGAACACTAACACGAACTTGTCATGGTAATGGTGGAATACCTTGTTCATCAAGTTCATGAACACTGCCGGGGCATTGGTCAACCCAAACGACATTACTAAGAACTCATACTGACCATACCATGTCCAAAAAGCAGTCTTCGAAATATTCTCCTTCTTTACTTTCACTCGGTGGCAGCCTAACCTCAGATCTATCTTGGAAAAAATATTTGCGCCACTCAACTGATCGAAGAGATCATCTATCCTCGATATCAGGTATTTGTTCTTAATATTGAGGTTGTTTAGAGCCTTGTAATCGATGCACATGTGCACCGATCCATCCTTCTTCGGTACGAACAATACCGGAGCACCCCAAGGTGAAGAACTGGATTTGATAAATCCCTTGTCTTGCAGCTTATCCACTTGCTTCTTTAGCTCTGCCATCTCACTGTTGTTGATTCTATAGACATGCTACGATATCGGTTCTGCACCTGGAACCAAATCTATAGAGAACTCAACATCTTTGTCTGACGACAATTTCGGTAACTCCTCAGAAAATGCATCCAAGAACTCAGCTATTAAAGGATGAGACAAATTCTTCTCTTCCACCATAGCTCCATAGATAATACCATCACTCCGCGCCGCTGTTCCTCTGGGAAAATTGAACTCTGGCTCTCCAGGCGGACTGAACAAAATTCTACCTTATTTGTAATCTATACTAGCATGGTGCCTATTCAACAAATCCATCCCGAGTACAAAGTCGTAGCTCAAAAGTGGTATTACGAGTCGACACGCACTAAGCTTTCGGCCTCCCAGTGTAACTCTTTGCTCATTGCAAACATCATTGACCAGGATAATGCCTCCTCCAGTCGTGATCTTGTAAGTCCTACCCAAAGGCTCACCTATAATATGGTGCTTGAGAGAACAAGAAACATATACAAAACTATAAGAAGCACCACTATCAAACAATGCTAAAGCTGGAGGAGAATCAAGAAGAACAGAACCTGTGATGCATCTCCTATGGGCTCGATCTCCTCGACCGTCATGGCAAGAGCCCTGCCCTGTGGTGCACCTCTTTGCTGCTGGTACTGGACGTAGCGTTATTGCTGGATCAAAAGTGGTCCCCTTGGTTGTACCACAGGTGCTGCAGGAGCTCTAGCTGGTCCCCTCTGAGCGTCTGCTCTACCCTGAGCTGGAGCTACAAGGTAGTCCTTCAGCTGATGTGCAGATGATCCACAAAACAAGCAGGTGCCTGTTTGTGGTAGAAAATAAAAGAATAAAAATGTATTCAAGATGGGGTTTACACAAAATCTGTCTTCTTTGGTTTACAAAAAAACTTGTACAAATTGATCCTATACGAGGATGTGGGAGTACAATTTATTTAATCTGGATAAATATTACTATAGGTGTCTGATCTACAGTCGATCACTTTAGCCCTTGGACCATACGATGATGAAGAAGTGCCGTAGAAGACAGGAAGCAGCTTCGAAGGTTACAGAAGAGGGTAGATGCACGATGCCAAAATCGTCGATCCCTACTCTTTGCCTGAGCTCCGGATTCTTCTCTCTCTCTCTCTTGACCTCTGGTTCGATCTTTCTTGGAAGTTTTTAGACCAATTCCTTCGATCCTCCATTTTTTTGTCGACCTTGTTCCTCATTGATAGAGGTCTCTATTTATAGAGTTTTAGTGACAGTGACCACTCCGTCGTTGTAGAAACCGAGGAGTGGAAAGTATAGCACCCTTTTACACAATGGTTAAAATAACTAATGCCTACGTATAGATGATCCTTTGAATGAGCGTGTAATGCGGGTCCAACTAAGGGACAAAACGCGTATAATCGCTATGAAGATCATGGCGTAGAAGCCACGTAGGTAGGTATCCCTTGTGTAGAAGAGGTGGGCGTAGAAGCCAATGTCTGTCACCATGGCATAGAAGCCAAGCAGGCATAGAAGCCGAATAGGCGTAGAAGCCGAGCGGTCATAGAGGCCGAGTGGGAGTAGAAGCCGAGTGGTCATAGAGGCCGAGTGGGCGTTGAAGCCGAAAGGGCGTAGAAGTCGAGTGAGCGTAGAAGCCGAATGGGTGTAGAAGCCGAGTGAGCACAGGAGCTGAATGGGCGTAGAAGCCGCTGCGTACCGTGTCATAGTGCTGATGTGGACGTCTTAGCCGAAATTACGGCTTTTGAAGATATAATCAAATCTCTTGCAATAAATGCAGAGATTTGCCACCATCCTGTGCATTAAATACAGAGGCGTGTTTTTGAAGGTCTACAGCCCTTCTGTGCATCAGTCGCAGAGACGTGCCTCGAGAAACTGTCACCGCTCTGTGCATTAGACGTAGAGACGTGCCTCGAGCAATTATCATCGCTCTGTGCATTGGACGTAGAGACGTGCCTCGAGTCCCGTACGGAGTGCAGCTTTTGATGTGGCAGGCGGTTTGTCTACTGCAGAGCGTAAACAGCTCATGTCTGCCTGTGTAAAACAAGACAGCGTATCCCTTCGTGTACATAAAAGCAGTTTACGCAAAGGAGATGGCGGTAAATGACAGCCTGGGTCGCAGTGCTGTGCCATCATTATAGCCGTCGTCTGGGTAGTCGAGCAGTATCCCTTTGTCAGAAGTCCAGACGTCAGGTTCATTGCAGGATCTGACAGGTTCATTGCAGAATCTGACAGGTTCACTTCGGAGAATATAAAGCGTCTCTTGTACACTTCAATGCTGCGTTGGAAAGAGGATGGATTTTACGCCCAGGAGTCGATGAAGCACCCTGTTTACGCTGAAGCGGTTTTGGACGTACTGCCTTACGCGGATGGTCCTTTGAGTTTATTTTTCACGCTGTGTTTAGCGAAAAAAGCTCTTTTGCACGCTTGATGGCTCTGAAGGCCTCTGTTTACGCTGCTCTACATTAATATGCTGCGTATAGCCATCCGACATATTTTTTATGCTTCTACAAGACCCCCTTCAAAGCTTTCAAATTCCTCGAAATTTGGAACGCTTTGAAGGAAGCATGAACCGCTCCTCGTAACTCGAAATGTTTCTGAATGGAGCGTTAAAACGGTCGATGCTGACTTTATGGCAGATTTATTGGGGACTAGTGTGACCTCTTTCGCCTATAAAAAAGGCTGGGGGGTTAACCCGTTCTCCCCATATTTCTATCACCACGCAGAGATGATCGCCAGAGTTCGTCGGGTCGACCTGAGGAAGAAGGAGATCATGTTCTTCCGGCATATAAGGAGCCGAAGAAGACGGCATTTTCGAGCAAGTGTCCACTGCAACGATGGATCATGGAAGGATATCTTAGCCTCCCTTGTTCGGGATAATCAGCAACATTATATGGCGGTTCTTCCAGGAGAAGGGAAGGGTCGCATTAGACCACACAGCTTGTAAGTGGTGTCTTCTCCCGTTACCGGTGGACGAGGGCAGGCAAAACTGGCTGCTGTCCAGGATTGAGTTGGATGGAATATATCAACTCAATCGGTCACGACACACGGAGCATAGGATCTGCATAATTTATGCAAGCCCCAACTCTGTATTCTCCCGCCGTTGATCATTGCCATGTCAGTCAGTTCACTGGAACTGACTAACTGCTGGAGAAGATGGATGAAGAATTGAAGCCCATTGAGAACCTGTCAGAACAGCTTCTGGGCGATCTTCAGTCGACGATGAGGAAGCCCTTTGTAGACGGGGTTTCCCTCAGATGTAATCATGAAAATGAAGAAAAACCCTTGTAGATTGGATTTCTCTCATATGTAATCATGACTTTAATCTTTAATAAAATCATCTTTCTTCTCTGCATATGATCGTTTTGTCATACGTTGCTGTGAAGTCTGAATATGTGTAGCTTCGACACCTCTGATTCTTTACGCCGACTATGTATAGAAAGAGTGCTAGGTCCAGTCTTTTTACGCATAGAACGCTGTTGAGCATTTTGAACATTTAGAACTGTCCTGCTGCTAGGACTGAGAAACCGCGTAGAGCTCTGAACTGTTGTTTTTACTTCTGATGAATAGAATTTTTGTTCAGACTTCGTCTTCAAGAATGATTTCTTGAAAATCCCTTGGAACAGGGTCGAGAAATGGCTGTCAAACTGGGTTGCCATCTTGATAGATGAGATACTCAGACTGGAGTCTGGATGAACCTCCAATTGACCCGAGAAGAGTAATTTCTCAATGTTTGAACTCTGTATATTTTGGGGACTTGGGATATTTTGAGGTCAAGAAGGAGTATCTTCTGTGTGAACTCCTGTAATCGACCGCCTTGAGAACTGTTCGGATATACGGAAAGTCAGAGATCCGTAGTGTAGATGAGCTAAAAATCCTGAGTTCGTAGCCTATTGAGCGTAGAAAGCCACCGAGCGTGAAATCGTAGATTTGTAGCTTCTGAACGTGAAGTCGTAGGTTTGTAGCCTCTCGAGCATAAAAGCTACCGAGCACAAAGGCATCTGGGCGTAAAACCATAGACTGATAGCTTGCGAGCGTAAAATCGTAGATCCGTAGCTGTCGAGCGTAGAAAGCTTCTTAGCGTAGAACTGTAGATTTGTAGCCTGTGAAAAAAAAATCTTCTGAGCGTAAGGTTGTGGATCTGTTGCCTCTGAGCGTAAACTAAACGCCACCGAGCATGAGATCATCGATTTGGTATCCGTTGAGCGTAAAGTCGTAGGTTTGTAGCCTCTCGAGCATAAAAGCTACCGAGCACAAAGGCATCCGGGCATAAAACCATAGACTGATAGCTTGCGAGCGTAAAACCGTAGATCTGTTGCTGTCGAGCGTAGAAAGCTCCTTAGCGTAGGAACCGACTTTTGCACGAAAAACTCTTCGAATTTGCTGACTGTCCGCTTTCGAGAGTAGTGGGCTTACGTAGTACCCAATCATAACCAAATATTAATTGTGAGATTTGGTTAGGGTTTCATGGAGTCCGTCCGAGGATTCGAGGAGTCGACCCGAACTCTATATATATATCCCAAGCTTTTGAGAGAAACTTTTTCATCCGTCTTCTGCGAAAGAGAGCCTTCGACTGTTTGAGTTTTTCCCCTCGTTCTTTCTCCGAGCACTCCGAGTTTTCAGAAATGGCGCCAAAACAAATCCCCTCCACTAAGAAAAAGAGTATAGGTTCTTCTTCTCGTTCTTCTGCCCCAGCGAGAGAGTCTTCGGTCGGGCAAGGTGAACTTTCTTCTGAGCGAAGCATCCCGCCGACGAGTAGCGCACCCGGCCTTAGAGGTAGAGCCTTTGGGATGACAAAGAATGACGAAAAATCCTTCGCACAAGCTGAACGTGACCGCGCTAGGTCGTCTGGTGTTCGGGGCAAGACTGGGCTTGCTCCCTGCCATGGTGTGCCGTATACAGGCTGGCCTGAGAGCCATGACTGATGGACTGCTCGTCGATGAAGCTCGGCGTGATAGCTTTCCCCGGGTAGAGTTACCATACCTGTACTTGATGGGATGGTTAATTCTCCACAACCCCCGGTTGATGTCTTCCGGCCCTGGTAGTAGCTCGGGGGGGTAGTTTCTTGCTGAACTACAAGGACTCTCCCTGGAACGTAAACACAGTTCTAGACTGTCGGCTGGTGCTGAGCCTCAGTCACGGCTGGAAGCTCCTCTGCACTGTCCCCTCTGTACATCGCAATCAGTCGGGGATTAGGCTTGAGAATTTAGGTGGAGAGAAGACCAATCTTTCTCCGGAAGCTTTTAATTGTTTGGTCTGCATCAGACCCTCCTATTTGCTGTACAAAAGCGAAGGTCATTGCTTCTTCGAGCCCTACTTGCCCAGTCGGTTTGCCAGGCAGTTTGGGTACGATCAGCTGCACGTGGGCAATGCCGTCACCAGCTTCAGGTCCAGGGGCGGACTCATTGATGGAGCCAGAGGATGGCGGTATTTTATCATGGGTTGTACGGGAGCAATCTTTATCGTGCCGGTCGTCACCCTCTCCACGGAGCTGCGCATCCTTCATTCGTATGCCCAGTTCTACGTGGCGATCAACACCTTCCATCGCAATTTTGATATGCGTAGAAGCTTTAGGGTGCCTTCTCCCAAGCCCGGGGGAAGAGTCGAAGTCCCCTCGGTTTCTTCAAACGAGGGTGAGGAGTTCGTCACTCCGGATGAGCCTCTGGTGTCGGTGCCGAGGTGTGAAGTGCCTCCACCTGCGGGGGCTTTGGTAGTCTCTGGGAAGCGAAGGGCTCCTGCTTCCAAGAAGGCTTCTCTTCGTAAGAGGAGGAAGGAGACGGTTGCTCGTCCTCTCCGCATTCTTGGTATTGAGGCTCCTAGAGAGGATCCTGCTGTCTCCCCTGTTGGGGATATCTCTTTGATTGGAGGTTCCTCGCCTTTCGGAGAGGGACCCTCAGTTTCGGTTGGCGGTACCGGAGAACCCCTGCTTGAGTCTGCCGTTGCTGCCACCGCCTCCGGTAGTGGAACGAAATCGCCTGCGTGGTCGAGGCAAATGAGAGAATCTTTTCCTAGACCAGCAACGGATGAAACTTCTGCCGTGTCCGTGAGCATGCCTAGCGAGATTCCAGCTGACGAACCTCGATTGCATCTTGGTGAAGGCTCGATAGAGCACCTGGCGATGTCGGTTGGCCCACCCCCTTCTCCAGGTATGACAGTTCGTATTGCGTCATTAAGGCGTGTGTCACTACCACTTTTCCAGGTAAGGGCATTTGTATAATTTCACTATTTTGGATAATTATGTGTTTAATTAATTTGCTGAGATTTTAAAACTATTTATTTTATGATTGTTTTAGGTCAAGCCCTAGAACCCATTAGGTCAAACCCTAATGACTAAACCCTAATTGTAAACCCAGTTCTAGTGAAACCCTAGAATTCAAATTTTAGGGTGAACCCTCAAACCCTAGACTGGCTAAACCTTAGCTAATTAGGTTCTACATGACCTAACCTAGGGGTTAAACCTAGGCCATACACTAGAAACCCTAACTGGGCCTATATATATAAAAGGAACCCTCTCATTCTTCATATAGAGAGAGAAACCCTAGCCTCCATCTAGAAAAACCATCTCCCCACCCCATTTTTCGAGATTAAACCTAGGGCTTCCATTTTCTCCTCCTCCAAAGCAAGGGAAGCAAGGAACGTGGGTCAGGAAGCCTTGGAGAAGAAGAACCTCATTGAAGAAACCATCCCTGCAGGTAAAAACCCTATTTCTCTTCATTAAATTCCTGTTTTCAGATGTTAATGGCCTTTAGGAACCCACCCAACTGTGTGTAGTTCGAATTTTAGGGTTTTGATTAGGTTTAAGTGTCCCCAACTTTGTTTTTTCCAATTATCAGGAACCCTAACCTTAGGTGGTTGTTTATAGACTGATTTCACCCTCCTATGTGTAGGTTAGATATTGATTTAGGGTTTTGCTTTGGGTTTTCAGGAGTTCTTGGTGTGGTTTTTCGTTTTGCACATCATGTGTTTGGCGAAATGTTTTACAGGAGGAATTACCTATCTAACCTATTTTATCACTATCTAAATTGATGTATGATGAGTATATATATATGTTTATACCTATGTAGATAGATTGATGTGTGTTGTATATATATCTAGGTTTGTACAGGTGTGTGTGTTTTGAAGAAGGGAATTCACTGTACAGTCGGGTTCTAGAATTTCTGTGAGTTTTGTGTGCTGTGTATTTCTGTAGGGTGTTCAATGAGTTAATTTTCTGTGCATAGGGGTTAATGGCTGTGCTGTGTTTACAGTGTGAGGGGTATCCTAATATCTGTGTGTATCAGATTGGGGGAGGGTTTCACAACTGTGTGTGTGTGTTCAGTGCAGGATGTGCACAGTTTGGATTTCTGTGTGTAGCAGTAGTGGGAGATAATGTATCAGCAATACATGTGTGTGTTCAGTGCAGGATGTGCACAGTTTGGATTCCTGTGTGCAGAGTGTTTGGGAGTTCCTGAGCAGTCGGGTTGGGGGCATTATGTGTGAACCTGGGTATTCTCAGTGTTAGCAACTGTGTGAAAATCCATATGAAGTCTTGTATCAGTATGTAACAGTCACTGTGTGTAGGTATGTATCTGTGTGTGTCAGTTGTTGTGTATGAGTGTAGTTAGGAATTAGTCAGTGTCTACTAGTGTTTTCCCTATGTGTATCAGTAGGTAGGAATCTAAGTGTGTGTGTATTGTGGGAGAGATTTTTCCTGTGTTCTTAGACTGAGTACAGTGAGGGAGTACACAGTATCAGTCCAAACTGAACTGTGGCTACCTTATCCTTGTACACTGTGTATCAATATCTATGTGTTTATGCATCAATCAGTAACTTGTTGTGTGTGTTCAAAGAGGATCACACATGCTCGAGTACAGTGAGGGGAGCACAGTGTGCAGTGACTGTGTAGGTGTACTAGTTAGGTGCAGTGTGTGAGTGCAGTGAGGTCCCTATGTGAGGCATGACAGTGTATCAGTATTCCAGATTCCTAAACCTATGTGTCTGTGTGCAGTGTCCTTGTTCAGCTAGTGAACAGTGAAATACTTGGGTGAGGTAGTGATGTATGTGAGGGTTAGTGAAAGAGATGTGTCAGTTTATTTGAATTGGGGGTTGTGTTAGGGTTCTTGTATCAGAGCAGGGTGAGTTTAGAGTGTCAGTATCTAGGAAGTGTTAGAGTGCCAGTAAATATATGCTGGTCCTAGAAATTAGACACTGTGAGTTTTATGTACCATTGTATTTGAATTGGGGGTTAATTCATGAGAACCAATGTGTGTGAGTTAGGTGTCTCAGGTTCCAGTGCAGTGTGTAGTGCCATGGGTTAATAGCAGCAGTTAAGGCACTGCACTACTATACAGGGTGCAAGTGCACAGTCTAAATCTTGTGAGGAAGTTTGGATTGGGTTGACCCTGCCAGTAGCTACATACTTGTCTTAGAGCTTAGCATGCCTGTGAAATTGAACAGGTTGAGATACCTGTTTGGTTGTCCCAAGGTTTAAGTCATATGCTTATCTCAAGGAATTAGCCAGGTAGGTGTAGGTCTGGGCAACCTTAGAATGTGAACTGAGCATCAGTTTAGGGGAGTCTGAGAACAGAGTAACACTAGCAGTATCATTCCAGGCCTAAGAGTTGGAATTTGAGTATTTAAGTTAAGTTATGGATTTTATACTTAGATATAGTATGATACCCATTTGAGTGTCAGTATGTGTATGAGTTATGAGTTAGCATCAGTTAAAAGTTAAGTAAGATTCATATAATTAAGTTGAATACTTGATACCAATATGTATATATAAGTTATACATATTAGTAGCACCTAGTGTTGCCTTATTAACTAATTATTAGTTAGTATAAGTCTAGTAATGACTAGTATTGACCAAAAACCTAGAGTTGACTTAGTAACACCTAGTATAGACCTAGAAATGGCCTAACACCCCATTTCAAAATTAGCTAATCACTCTTATTATTTCCAAACACCATTTAACATTGTTATCTTATATATAGGTCATTGTGATTCCACTTTGGGCATCGATCCTCATATTTTGCTCAGGACCACAGGCGAGTACATTCTCTGACAGTTTTCATTGTTGATTACTTCTATAAATTGTAGTGTATTACATACTTGATTCCGACACTGTGGATACACGAGTTAGCACCCTAGATCCCCATCATGAGGAGTCGTGATTGGAATCCACCGTGCTAGCTGGGGATGGGGAATTATTAGTAGATTATGTGATCATATCCAAATCTTTGCCATGCATCATAGCTCACCCCACTTCTCACGTCGGGTGCGGCCTGACCATCATCATGCTTCATAGCTGTTATATATGATTAGCCTGACCATTATCATGCATCATAGCTAACCATATGGTTAGCCTGACCTTCAAGAATTATAGCTAATCATATATAACCAGCCTGATCTAGTCCCAAGCCGATCACATAATAAACTAATATTTCAAACACATAGCTAGATGTTTTATCTTTATTCAGATACATTTGTTCTAGCATTCACTGTTTATTGTTCATTGCTAGATGCTCTATTGTCTATTTCATTTTCTCCTGTACTTCTCATTTCCAGCATTTATTTCCATCTTGTATCTCTTACACTGTTTATAGATTTTGTCAATTTAATGAAACTGCTGTTAGTGCTTGTGCTTCGCTCCAATCCTGATTGGATAACAACATTTTCAGAGGACCTGGAGGACTTTTGTCCTACTCATTACGGCCCAGGAATAGAGGGAGATTTCACTCCAGAAATCCCAGAGGAGGTGCCTATCCTAGAGGAGAACTTACCAGCCTGTTCTTAGATTACTTTTCTGCATTATTGTTTTAGACTGAGACTGAGATGTATTTATTTTATTTGTGACTTTGTGAGGTCATTTAGACCCAGGATTTGAGTTGGACTTATTGTGGTTGGTTTTTATTTAGAACTCTTTTCAATTCTCATCGTGCCATTATGTTATAGTTGTGATTGAGTATAATATAGCATTGTGGTTTATTTATCATTGTCCTCCGTACGGAGTTGAAACTATTGACAGGATATTCTATGTTTGTGACCTAGACAGCGTTCTACCGCCGATGCTGCGGCGTAGGCTGGACGTACCCACGACTCATGCCCAAATTCCGGGTGCGGGTCGTGACACATTTTTAGTGGTGGCCCATGCAGGTCAGTAGTCGAGTCCTAGAACCGCATTAGAGCGATATCGTAGTGGTGCTCGCTTAGAGTATTACTACGAGTCTGTTTTAGGAAATAGGAATTAGGCCGAGGATGCTCAATCACAATTAGGAAATTCTGATTCTTATGACATTACTCTTAATGATTTTCCTTTAGAAATTTACTGTCCTTCCTTGATGATATCGTATCTATTGCTTTAATTGAATCTTTCGATCTGTCTTCAGGATGCCGCCAAGAAGGTCCCAGAGACTCGGAGCAGCAGATTCAGAGAGGTCTGCCACCTCTCGCGCTGCCGGACAGACATCAGCAGCACCTCCTACATCTCCAGTACATGTGGGAGTGTCTGCAGCATTCGGGGGTCCTCCACCACCAGTTCAGAGGGTCCCCACAGCTACGACGGCACCACCACCACCAGTTCAGCATCCAGGAGGTGTGCCCGTCGATGGAGCACAGATGTTCTCTTTGATTCAGGGCATGGTCGATGCCCAGAGGACGTCGGCAGAGGCCCAGAGAGTGCAGGCTGAGGCACATCAGGCCCAGACAGAGATGATGAGGGTGAACATGGAGAATGCTCACCAAGTGGCTCTCCAGGCTGTGGAGAGAGTCACTCAGCAGCAGCAACATCCTGGTCAGCAACAACAGAGGCCGGGCACCATTGTGGACTTCAAGAGGATGATGCCTCGGGAGTTCAAGGGGACAGAAGGGATACTCTACGCCGATGATTGGCTAGAGGACATCGAGAGGAACTTGCGTTTGGCGCAGATTCCAGAGGCGCTCCAGATCGAGGCCGCGGGCAGCCAGATGTTCGACATTGCCTTGATGTGGTTTCGTACGAAGCCGAGACTCTTGCGCAGGGGACTCACTTGGGAGGATTTCAAGGAGCTCTTCAAAGAAAAGTTCTTTCCTGATGTCGCCCTGGGAGTTTTGGAGAGTCAGTTCCATGACTTAGCCCAGGGGAGCTCGTCCGTCGATGAGTATACCGCGGAGTTTTCCCGCCTGAGTCACTTTGCGCCATCGATTATTAGAGATCCGGGGGACAGGGCCCAAAAATTCAGAAAGGGGCTGACAAGGGAGATCAAGTCTCGCACGTCGGGACGTCGCACAGCTACCTACGAGGGCATATTGATGGATGCCCAAGTAGCCGAGGATGACTTGGGCCTCAGGCCCAAGAGGGGACGCGATGGTTCCGGAGGAGCAAACAGTAGTACGGGACCGGGCAAGCGTCCACACTTTCAGCAGCAACAGCAGAGACCCTTTCAGCAGCAGCATCAGACACCAGCCCGAGGGCAGGTCCAGCAGCAGCAACAGAGACAGAACCAGCCCGCCATCCAGTGTGCTTACTGCGGGAAGATGGGACATACTAGAGATATCTGCAGGAAGAGATTGGGCTCATGTCTATCCTGTGGATCGACGACACACCAGCTGAAGGATTGTCCTACCTTTCGTCCAGGTCAGGGTGGAGCAGCCGCCCAGAGAGGATCTGACCGGGTGCCTACCGCACCAGGAGGCCAACAACAGAGGGGACCACTTCCACCACAACATCAGAAGTTCGCCCAGCATCAGCAGCAGAGAGGTGCACCCCAGGGGCGAGCATACGCCATGGCAGTCGAGGAGATTGAGCCAGCAGGAGACTTGATCACAGGTTCGGTTCTTCTCGATTGTATTCCTGCATTTACCTTATTCGATTCTGGCGCTTCCCATAGTTTTGTGTCCGTATCATATGCACTTCGACATCATTTAGAGACAGAACCATTAGCTAGGACTTGCAAGATCATGACTGGTGGAGGTATTATCCTAGTTCATGATCACTGCAAGGACCGGAGAGTGTCAGTAGGAGGCCGAGACTTGAGCGTGAGTTTACTCGTCATGCCACTTCCAGGGTACGACATTGTACTCGGAATGGACTGGTTGAGTAGGCATCATGCTACTATAGATTGTTATGGAGGCAGAGTATTGTTTAGACCACCAGGAGAGCCGGAGTTTGAGGTAGTCAGAGGAGCAGCGGAACAGAGCAGGAGCACATTTTGCGGAGCCAGGGCAGAAGAAGAGGAGTTGCCACATCCTCTGATAGCGGAATTCTTGGATGTATTTCCAGAAGAGTTGCCAGGTTTGCCGCCAGACAGAGATGTTGAATTCTCTATAGACTTGGTTCCAGGAGCGGAGCCCATTTCACAACATGTCTATAGAGTCAACAACAGCGAGCTAGCAGAACTGAAGAAGCAAGTTGAGGAGCTGCAGGACAAAGGCTTCATCAAATCCAGTTCATCACCATGGGGAGCTCCGGTATTGTTCGTACCGAAGAAGGACGGCACGGTGCGTATGTGCATTGATTATAGAGCTTTGAACAATATCACCATCAAGAACAAGTTCCCGCTGCCGAGGATAGATGATCTTTTCGATCAGTTGAGCTGGGCGAGGGTGTTTTCAAAGATTGATTTGAGGTCAGGCTATCACCAGGTGAAGGTGAAGAAAGAAGACACGCCGAAGACAGCTTTTCGGACCAGATACGGCCAGTTTGAGTTCATGGTGATGCCATTTGGTTTAACCAATGCACCGGCAGTATTCATGAACCTGATGAACAAGGTGTTCCACTAGTACCTTGACAAGTTCGTGGTGGTGTTCATCGACGATATCCTTGTGTATTCCAAGACTCCGGAGGAGCACGAAGAGCACCTGAGATTGGTCTTAGAGACTCTCAGGAGGGAGAAGCTGTACGGGAAACTCTCTAAGTGTGAATTCTTCCTTGACAAGGTCGAATTTCTTGGGCATGTGGTGTCGGGTGACAGAATCTCGGTTAATCCAAAGAAGATTGAGGCAGTGGAGTCGTGGGCTACCCCCAGTTCGGTAGCTGAGATCAGGAGTTTTCTCGGGCTAGCAGGATACTACAGGAGGTTTGTACAAGACTTCTCTAAGATTGCAGCGCCAATGACCAGATTAACTAGGAAAGATGTGGATTTTGTGTGGACGGAGGAGTGCCAGGCTGCATTTGATGAGCTGAAGAAGAGGTTGACGACAGCTCCAATTTTGACGTTGCCAGCAGGGACAGGTGGTTTTACCATCTACAGTGATGCTTCAGGGAAGGATCTGGGATGTGTTCTTCAGCAGCACGGGAAGGTAATTGCCTATGCTTCCAGGCAGTTACGCCCTCATGAAAAGAACTACCCCACCCACGATTTAGAGTTGGCAGCAGTTATCTTTGCTCTAAAGCTGTGGAAACATTACTTGTACGAAGAGCGTGTGGAGATTTTCACAGACCACAAAAGCTTGAAGTACGTATTCACACAGAAGGAGCTGAACATGAGGCAGAGAAGGTGGTTGGAGTTGATGAAGGACTTCGACATCTCATTGCAGTACCATCCAGGGAAGGCCAACGTAGTCGCCGATGCCTTGAGAAGGTATCCGATGGCTATGTACTTGACGACTGATAGACATTTGTTGGCTGATCTAGAAAGCTTGGAGATTGAAGTGTTAGTTCCCGGTACTGAGATTCAGATGTGGGGATTGCAGATACAGTCCGAGCTGATGGACAGGATCAGAGCGGCACAGTATGAGGATGAGGCCTTGAGGAGTATCAGAGCACATGTTCAGGCAGGATTGTCGGACGACTTTACTATCGCAGAGGATGGCTCCTTACGACACGGCACGAGGATATGTGTGCCTAGCGGGGAGCTGCGCGAGGAGGTTTTATAGGAGGCACACCGCTCTCAGTACTCGATGCATCCCGGTGCCAACAAGATGTATCGAGACTTGAGGGAGCACGTATGGTGGTATGGAATGAAGAGCGAGGTAGCACGCTTCGTATCCCGGTGTCTAGTGTGCCAGCAGGTAAAGGCAGACCGGCAGAGGCCAGGAGGTTTGCTTCAACCTTTACCTATTCCAGAATGGAAATGGGAGCACGTGACCATGGATTTTGTTTCAGGGCTTCCACGTTCTCCAGGAGGGAAGGACGCGATTTGGGTCATCATGGACAGGTTGACCAAATCAGCCCATTTCTTACCTTTCAAAGTGGGCACGTCGACAGAGAAGCTAGCAGAGATGTACGTGCGTCAGATTGTTAGGCTACATGGAGTTCCTGTGAGCATCGTCTCGGATCGGGATAGCCGTTTCACTTCCCACTTCTGGAGGAGTCTGCAGGCTAGCTTGGGCACCCAGCTCAAGTTCAGTACCGCATACCACCCCCAGACAGACGGGCAGTCCGAACGGACTATTCAGACTCTCGAGGATATGCTACGCACTTGTGTTCTAGATCTCGGAGGTTCTTGGGAGGATCACCTGCATCTGGTAGAGTTCGCTTACAATAACAGTTACCAGGCCAGCATCGAAATGTCACCGTTTGAGGCTCTTTATGGACGGAGGTGCCGTACACCACTATCGTGGGACGACGTTGGAGAGAGAGCCTTGCTAGGACCCGAAATGGTCGTGGATGCAGCAGAAAAGGTGAAACTCATCAGAGACAGACTGCGAGTGGCGCAGGACAGACAGCGGCATTGGGCCGACAGCCACCGTAGACCCCTTGAGTTTCAGGTATAGATCGTTGTTTTTCTGGCTTGTGTTTGTTTGTTTAGACTGCATGCTGAGATTGTTTTGTTTTAGGTTGGCGACCTAGTATTCCTACGGATTTCTCCGACGCGTGGAACGATTCGTTTTGGTAGAAGCGGGAAGCTTAGCCCACGCTACATCGGACCCTTTGGTATTCTTGCAAGGGTAGGTGCAGTGGCGTATAGATTAGACTTGCCGCCTGCATTAGAAGGAGTGCATGATGTGTTCCACGTGTCGCAGCTGAGACGGTACGTGGCCGACCCTAGTCACGTACTTGATCACTCGGAGATTGAGGTTGGTCCGACGCTCAGCTACCCAGAGCAGCCCGTAGAGATCTTGGACCGCAGAGAGAAGGTGTTGCGGAACCAAACTATCCCTTTGGTTCGTGTTGCATGGAGACATCACTCTCCAGGGGAGTCGACCTGGGAGAGAGAGGACGAAATGCGCGAGCAATACCCGTATCTCTTCTAGACTTGAGGTATATTCTTTTTCTGATTTCACTCTTGTTCTAGTTCAGTCCAATTTCGAGGACAAAATTTCTTTTAGGAGGGTAGACTTGTCACTACCACTTTTCCAGGTAAGGGCATTTGTGTAATTTCACTATTTTGGATAATTATGTGTTTAATTAATTTGCTGAGATTTTAAAACTATTTATTTTATGATTGTTTTAGGTCAAGCCCTAGAACCCATTAGGTCAAACCCTAATGACTAAACCCTAATTATAAACCCAGTTCTAGTGAAACCCTAGAATTCAAATTTTAGGGTGAACCCTCAAACCCTAGACTGGCTAAACCTTAGCTAATTAGGTTCTACATGACCTAACCTAGGGGTTAAACCTAGGCCATACACTAGAAACCCTAACTGGGCCTATATATATAAAAGGAACCCTCTCATTCTTCATATAGAGAGAGAAACCCTAGCCTCCATCTAGAGAAACCATCTCCCCACCCCATTTTTCGAGATTAAACCTAGGGCTTCCTTTTTCTCCTCCTCCAAAGCAAGGGAAGCAAGGAACGTGGGTCAGGAAGCCTTGGAGAAGAAGAACCTCATTGAAAAAACCATCCCTGCAGGTAAAAACCCTATTTCTCTTCATTAAATTCCTGTTTTCAGATGTTAATGGCCTTTAGGAACCCACCCAACTGTGTGTAGTTCGAATTTTAAGGTTTTGATTAGGTTTAAGTGTCCCCAACTTTGTTTTCCCCAATTATCAGGAACCCTAACCCTAGGTGGTTGTTTATAGACTGATTTCACCCTCCTATGTGTAGGTTAGATATTGATTTAGGGTTTTGCTTTGGGTTTTCAGGAGTTCTTGGTGTGGTTTTTCGTTTTGCACATCATGTGTTTGGCGAAATGTTTCACAGGAGGAATTACCTATCTAACCTATTTTATCACTATCTAAATTGATGTATGATGAGTATATATATATGTTTATACCTATGTAGATAGATTGATGTGTGTTGTATATATATCTAGGTTTGTACAGGTGTGTGTGTTTTGAAGAAGGGGATTCACTGTACAGTCGGGTTCTAGAATTTCTGTGAGTTTTGTGTGCTGTGTATTTCTGTAGGGTGTTCAATGAGTTAATTTTCTGTACATAGGGGTTAATGGCTGTGCTGTGTTTACAGTGTGAGGGGTATCCTAATATCTGTGTGTATCAGATTGGGGGAGGGTTTCACAACTGTGTGTGTGTGTTCAGTGCAGGATATGCACAGTTTGGATTTCTGTGTGTAGCAGTAGTGGGAGATAATGTATCAGCAATACATGTGTGTGTTCAGTGCGGGATGTGCACAGTTTGGATTCCTGTGTGCAGAGTGTTTGGGAGTTCCTGAGCAGTCGGGTTGGGGGCATTATGTGTGAACCTGGGTATTCTCAGTGTTAGCAACTGTGTGAAAATCCATATGAAGTCTTGTATCAGTATGTAACAGTCACTGTGTGTAGGTATGTATCTGTGTGTGTCAGTTGTTGTGTATGAGTGTAGTTAGGAATTAGTCAGTGTCTACTAGTGTTTTCCCTATGTGTATCAGTAGGTAGGAATCTAAGTGTGTGTGTATTGTGGGAGAGATTTTTCCTGTGTTCTTAGACTGAGTACAGTGAGGGAGTACACAGTATCAGTCCAAACTGAACTGTGGCTACCTTATCCTTGTACACTGTGTATCAATATCTGTGTGTTTATGCATCAATCAGTAACTTGTTGTGTGTGTTCAAAGAGGATCACACATGCTCGAGTACAGTGAGGGGAGCACAGTGTGCAGTGACTGTGTAGGTGTACTAGTTAGGTGCAGTGTGTGAGTGCAGTGAGGTCCCTATGTGAGGCATGACAGTGTATCAGTATTCCAGATTCCTAAACCTATGTGTCTGTGTGCAGTGTCCTTGTTCAGCTAGTGAACAGTGAAATACTTGGGTGAGGTAGTGATGTATGTGAGGGTTAGTGAAAGAGATGTGTCAGTTTATTTGAATTGGGGGTTGTGTTAGGGTTCTTGTATCAGAGCAGGGTGAGTTTAGAGTGTCAGTATCTAGGAAGTGTTAGAGTGCCAGTAAATATATGCTGGTCCTAGAAATTAGACACTGTGAGTTTTATGTACCATTGTATTTGAATTGGGGGTTAATTCATGAGAACCAATGTGTGTGAGTTAGGTGTCTCAGGTTCCAGTGCAGTGTGTAGTGCCATGGGTTAATAGCAGCAGTTAAGGCACTGCACTACTATACAGGGTGCAAGTGCACAGTCTAAATCTTGTGAGAAAGTTTGGATTGGGTTGACCCTGCCAGTAGCTACATACTTGTCTTAGAGCTTAGCATGCCTGTGAAATTGAACAGGTTGAGATACCTGTTTGGTTGTCCCAAGGTTTAAGTCATATGCTTATCTCAAGGAATTAGCCAGGTAGGTGTAGGTCTGGGCAACCTTAGAATGTGAACTGAGCATCAGTTTAGGGGAGTCTGAGAACAGAGTAACACTAGCAGTATCATTCCAGGCCTAAGAGTTGGAATTTGAGTATTTAAGTTAAGTTATGGATTTTATACTTAGATATAGTATGATACCCATTTGAGTGTCAGTATGTGTATGAGTTATGAGTTAGCATCAGTTAAAAGTTAAGTAAGATTCATATAATTAAGTTGAATACTTGATACCAATATGTATATATAAGTTATACATATTAGTAGCACCTAGTGTTGCCTTATTAACTAATTATTAGTTAGTATAAGTCTAGTAATGACTAGTATTGACCAAAAACCTAGAGTTGACTTAGTAACACCTAGTATAGACCTAGAAATGGCCTAACACCCCATTTCAAAATTAGCTAATCACTCTTATTATTTCCAAACACCATTTAACATTGTTATCTTATATATAGGTCATTGTGATTCCACTTTGGGCATCGATCCTCATATTTTGCTCAGGACCACAGGCGAGTACATTCTCTGACAGTTTTCATTGTTGATTACTTCTATAAATTGTAGTGTATTACATACTTGATTCCGACACTGTGGATACACGAGTTAGCACCCTAGATCCCCATCATGAGGAGTCGTGATTGGAATCCACCGTGCTAGCTGGGGATGGGGAATTATTAGTAGATTATGTGATCATATCCAAATCCTTGCCATGCATCATAGCTCACCCCACTTCTCACGTCGGGTGCGGCCTGACCATCATCATGCTTCATAGCTGTTATATATGATTAGCCTGACCATTATCATGCATCATAGCTAACCATATGGTTAGCCTGACCTTCAAGAATCATAGCTAATCATATATAACCAGCCTGATCTAGTCCCAAGCCGATCACATAATAAACTAATATTTCAAACACATAGCTAGATGTTTTATCTTTATTCAGATACATTTGTTCTAGCATTCACTGTTTATTGTTCATTGCTAGATGCTCTATTGTCTATTTCATTTTCTCCTGTACTTCTCATTTCCAGCATTTATTTCCATCTTGTATCTCTTACACTGTTTTTAGATTTTGTCAATTTAATGAAACTGCTGTTAGTGCTTGTGCTTCGCTCCAATCCTGATTGGATAACAACATTTTCAGAGGACCTGGAGGACTTTTGCCCTACTCATTACGGCCCAGGAATAGAGGGAGATTTCACTCCAGAAATCCCAGAGGAGGTGCCTATCCTAGAGGAGAACTTACCAGCCTGTTCTTAGATTACTTTTCTGCATTATTGTTTTAGACTGAGACTGAGATGTATTTATTTTATTTGTGACTTTGTGAGGTCATTTAGACCCAGGATTTGAGTTGGACTTATTGTGGTTGGTTTTTATTTAGAACTCTTTTCAATTCTCATCGTGCCATTATGTTATAGTTGTGATTGAGTATAATATAGCATTGTGGTTTATTTATCATTGTCCTCCGTACGGAGTTGAGACTATTGACAGGATATTCTATGTTTGTGACCTAGACAGCGTTCTACCGCCGATGCTGCGGCGTAGGCTGGACGTACCCACGACTCATGCCCAAATTCCGGGTGCGGGTCGTGACAGCGTGATTTAGCTACATCGGCTGCAGATGCGACATATATACCGTTGGCTACGGGTAAATGTCATTTTTATGTCTCCTCTTAGAAAGATTACCATCATATTGATATCAACTTTCTTGTCCTCTTCTCAGGGGACGACGTCCACGGGGAGTATAGCATTGAAGCGCCTTCTGGCTCTGCTCGGGCTCCTGGCGATGATACGGAGGTGCCCGACTTCGAGGAGGAAATATCTTTGGGGGCCAGCTCGCCCGAAGTGGTTTTGTCATCTCAAGAGGAGGACGAACCCGTTATCGTGACCTCGTCTCTCGCGAGTATGCCGATGACTTCGACCGTCGTTGTCGTACCTCCTTCGGTCGCACCACCCGTCGAGGCGGCGGCTGTGGCCACCTCGTCTGTAATCATTTCTGGAGGGGGACTCGCCAATATCGCGGCCACTTCTGGCGTCCAATCGGATCTAGTTGCGCTGACCGAGCAATATACCAGCCTCTTTTACACCAGTTTGAAAACGCTGATATCAATGGTGTTGGCGAAGAATCTTGACTTCGAGCGTCTGAAGAAGGCTTCTCAGTTTTCGATCGGGGCGGTCAGGGAGTTCAGCGATTCTAGGGTAGCTGACGCCCTGGAGGCGATGGTTAATGGTTTGGAGCAACCTATTAACGAATACTTACAGCTGTCTCGGGGCAGCCTTGAAGCTGAGGTCCAGGCCAGATACGACCTTATGACTGCGCGGCTTACTAAACAGCTGGAAAGCCTAGATAACTCCATCAAAGCACATAAGCTGGAGATGGATGAAAGAGAAGCTGTCGTGGCGAAGGCTCTTGCTCTTCAGACGAAGTGCCAATCCGAGCATGAAGGGAACGTAGCGAGGGCCCGCAAGTTAAAGGAAAAACTCGCTCTGGCAGAGGAGTGGGCTTCTCAGTCGTTGGCAGGTCTAGATGTAGCGACTGGTCGACTGAGCACAGCACGCCAGGATCTGAAGCGTGCAGAAGCTGCCCGTACTGGCTCTCTTCGGGCAAGGGTCGAGCTGTCCTTTATGAGCAATCCCGAGGCACGGCTGGAGCGGGCCCGCGTTGATGCCTTGGTTTCCAGGAATGAGAGGATAGCTGCACTGGTGCAGCTGATTCGCGATCTGACCACTCCCCCATAATGATGTACCCTTTCTTCTTTTTGCTTCCCAGATGTAATTCTGCTATCTTTTTTCTTTGGGAATAAATAAAAGTGACTCTTTTCTGACTTTGTGGACCCATCATTTCGGAATATAAATGACAGGTTTGGGCAAGAGTGATATCAGAGGTAGTATGGACGTGATAGACTCTCAATAAACTTTTAGCAGGACATATCTATTCAGAGGTCATACGGACATGATAGAATATACTTTGGTAGGATATATCTATTCATAGGTCATACGGACATGATAGAATATGCTTTGACTAAAGTTGGTAGACAAGACGCTATCAGAGGTAATATGGACGTGATAGGTATCGCATTTTCCAAATTAGTCAAACAAATCTATTCAGAGGTTATATGGACATGATAGAATATGACCCAACTAGTTTTCGTTTTTGGAAGTAGTTTTGTCAGAATTGAGATTCTCTCTATATTCCACTTGAGCAGAGGAGTTTAAGCATAGTACCTTTTCAGGAATTTACCGTTGATAGGAGCCATTAACAGGTCTCCATTAGGCTGGGCTAACCTGTAAGCGCCGTTTGAGAACGTTGTCTCGATCACATAAGGGCCTTCCCACTTGGGCTGGAATTTGCCTTTACTCCTGTGAGTAAGGATCATCGGTCTTCTTACGGCTAAAACTAGCTCGCCGACTTTGAACACTCTTTCCTTTACTTTATGATTGAAAGCTCTGGAAATACGTGCTTGGTAGAGCGCGATGCACTGTTGAGCTTGGAGGCGTTTCTCGTCTAATCCTTCTAGCTCTTGAAGCCTTAACAGGTCATTCTTTTCTTGAGTCAGCTCATTAGTCACGGCTATCCTGAGTGACGGGATCTGGATTTCAATGGGGAGAACTGTTCACTCCCGTAGACCAGTGAAAATAGGGTACAATCTGTCGGTGTTCGTACCGTTGTGCGGTATGCCCAGAGACATTCACCCAGCTTCTCATTCTAATCTCTCTTGTTTGAAGAGACGAACTTCTTCAAGAGTTTGATAATGGTTTTGTTGAAAGCTTCCGCCAAACCATTAGCAGCTGGATAATATGCCGTAGAGGCAATATTATGTATTCGATTTTTATCGCAAAATCGGTGAAACGCTTGGCTGATAAACTGAGGCCCATTGTCGTAAATTATCCTCCGGGGTACCCCAAAGCGATAAATGACGTGATGCTTGATGAAGCTGATTACATTAGACGCCTTTACCTCAGCAAGAGGGATAGCCTCTGTCCATTTGGAGAAGTAATCCGTGATGGCCAGTATGAACCGGTGACCTCTGGAAGAAGACGGGTGAATAGGACCAATGATATCCATACCCCATGCTTCGAAAGGCCAGGATGCAACCGTAGGATATAGATATTCAGACGATTGATGTATGAAGTCTGCATAAACCTGACAGTCTCTGCATTGTCTTGCATAGTTGATCTCGCCTGCGATCATAGTGGGCCAGTAATAGCCCATTCTCCTGATACGATCCTGTAGCTTAGGACCGGGCTGATGTGCTCCGCATACGCCATCGTGAGCTTCCCGAATAATCTGCTGTGCTTCGTCGTCAGAGAGACATCTCAATAGCAGTCCGTCGTAGGTCCGGGGATATAGGCCTTGTGAAGATGCATCGAAGTAGAAGCGTAATGATCGTCTTTTGACGGATACTGCTTCTTTGGGGTCCTCCGGCAAGATTCCGTATGCGACAAAATCTATGAAGGGACTTCTCCAGTCTCTTCTAGGGGGATCTATGTTCACAGCGTAGCTGCGTTCTATGTGAAGGTTGTTCTTCATACAGAATAAATCTCTGTTAAGAAGGATTACCGAATTTTGCCTTCTTATAGGAGTGGCTAAATCCGCAGCTAGACTGGCTAGGACATCAGCTTCCAGATTCTGAGATCGAGGTACATGCTCTAGAAAGAACCCTTTGAATGTCATGGCTATCTCGACCGTTGCTTGGTGATAGGGGATGAGGTCTGGATTCTGGACTTCATATATTCCCCTAACTTGATTGACGATAAGCAGAGAATCACCAAAAGCTTCCAGGGACTCGACCCCCAGCTCTTTGGCGACTTGGAGCCCGATTAGCAGAGCGTTGTACTCTGCCACATTGTTGGAGCATGGCTCGCTAAGAGAATATGCTCGGTAGATGACGAGTTTATCAGGAGTGACCAGGACGATTCCTACCCCTGAAACCACGTTTCCCATGGGACCAGTTCTGGAGGCTCCATCGAAGAATAGTTGCCATGCATCACTTTCCATTACGGAATTATATTCTGCAACTTCGTCGGGAATGTCCTTATATAATTTGGAGGCCTCCGGGATCGGATGAGCAGCTAGGAAGTCGGCCAGCGCTTGGCCTTTGATAGACTTCTGCGGGACGTATACCATGTCATATGGTGTTAACAGCATCGCCCAAGTCGCGAGTCGGGAATTAAGAGCACTTGGCTTGCTCATCAGTACTCGAAGAGGGTTGATCCTGGAGATGATATGAATAGTCTGGACGGTGACATAGTGCTGCGTCTTCTGGATAGCGAACATCAGAGCCAAGCATTCTTTCTCCACTAGGTTGTACCAGTGTTCAGCTCCGACCATCATCCTGCTGAGGTAATAGATAGCCTGTTCATGACCCATATCGTTCTTCTGTGCGAGAAGAGCTCCTAGCGAATGATCCATCGCTCGAACGTACAGTAAGAATGGTCTTCCCATGATGGGAGGCACCAGAACTAGCGGACTGGTGAGATAGCGCTTGATATCTCCGAACGCTTGCTGACAGGTTTCGTCCTATACGAAGGATACACCTTTCTTCATGAGATACGAAAAGGGCTGACATCTCTCCGAGAGGTTGGATATGAATTGCCGGATATAAGCCAGACGACCTTGAAATCCCCGGAGTTCCCTCAGATTACGGGGCGGTCGCATTTCTACGATGGCCTGGACTTTGTCAGGGTCCACTTGGATGCCTTTGGCGGTAATGACAAATCCCAGGAATTTTCCACTAGATGCACCCAGAAAGGACTTCGTAGGGTTCATCTTGAGTTGATGTTGGCGCATTAACTCGAATACCGTCCTCAAGTCTTGAATGTGATCATCTTTGAGGCGGCTCTTGACGTCTATGTCGTCCACGTAAGATTCTACTATTTTGCGTAAATACTCATAAAATATGTTACTCATAGCCCGTTGGTATGTAGCCCCGGCGTTCTTCAATCCGAAGGGCATGACCATATAGCAATATACCCCAACGGGGTCTGGAAGGCAGTGTGCTTCTCGTCTTCAGGATGCATCTTGATCTGATTGTATCCTGAGAATCCGTCCATGAAAGACATGCGTTCAAAACCGCAGGTGTTGTCGATTATGATGTCCGTGATGGGAAGAGGGAACTCATACTTGGGGCAAGCCGTATTCAGATCTCGGTAATCGATGTAGATACGTATTTTTCCATTTTTCTTTATGACTGGGATAACGTTGGCGACCTAGTCGGGATATTGTTCTTCCCGGATGAAACTGCAGGCTATCAACTTCTTGACTTCAGCTTCGATGGTGTCCATCATATTAGGGCGGAACCGACGTTGGTGCTGCTTCACAGGCTTTGAATCGGTCAATATGTTAAGTTTATGAGTAGCCACCTTTGGGTCAAGGCCCAGCATGTCCTCATAATCCCATGCAAAGACGTCGATATACTATTTTATCAGCTAGATAACTTCTTCCCTTTCAGCTGGGGAAAGATTGTTACTGATAAATATCGGCTTTGGCGAAAGTTCAACCCCAACATCAACCTGGATAACTTCGTCTTTGGTGGGAGGTTCCCTTTGCTCGAAGCAGAATTCCCACTGCGTATCCATTTGTTGGGCCCAAGGGTCATTCTCAAACAGTTCAGATTCTTGTTCGTCTGATTCGAAGGAATCTGTCACTACCATATTCACTGATAATATTTGTTCGAGAGCATCAGGTGAGTCAGAGGGCGATGAGCCGTTCTGAGAAGAGGAGAAGATATCCTCGTCCGACTTAGAGGAGGTGGCATACCCCAACCCGAAATGAGTTCGTTGATAGTAGGGGTCGCCGCGCAGCGACATTCGTCTGCCTCTTCCGTAGTTGAGGCCTGGCTTCCGCTTCAAGTCGTAGCCCATGTTTTGCATGATCCTCAACGCTTGCGGGCTGTATCGGTGAACTTGCATTTTTCCAGCATCGTCATTGAAAGAATCTTCCTGGATAGCTGGTTGATTGCGCATGCGGCCGAAGATTGTTGAACGCTGGCTGCTGCAGGTAGGCGGGATAATGAAGATAGAATCCTCATATGGTCCATACGTCGTGACGACGTTGGATGATGATGCTACTTCCCAGACATACGGACGGTAGGAGTTCATAACTTCCAAGAAGTTTTGTGCTATGGGTTCTACCTCGTCACGGGGAGTGGATTCCTAATTTGGAATTTGAGCGTCAATATACTGGAAAAGAGGATGTTTATTATCATCTGGAACTCCGTTCCTGGTTGCATTTACATCGGTCGGCTGCCTGTTGCGCCGAAGGTTGATGACCAAGGGTGGAGGCTTCTGGTTCAAAGTGATCACTAGAGGATCACTCCCTTTTCCTGACTTGGTCTTGTTCAGGTGAATAGCTATAGGCTCCATGGCTTTTGGACGAGTGGTTCGTCCTTTCACTCTGATTGACAGCGGTAGTGTGGCAGAGGGTTCTTCTGGCTCCCGGTGGGATTCCTTCTGTTCCCATCAGTGGGCATGCGGAGATTGGGCACCATGATTTTCTCTGTGCCACCTGTGTACAACAGGTTGGCCATCTGGGTGGCGGATAATCCCCGGGGAGGGTGTCTTTCTGCAACCTGAGCTTGCTTCACGCCGTGGGACTTCGCCTGGTGTAATTGGGAGATTTGCTCAGACTGGCGTAAAGCTGAAGAGGTCCTCAGTCGGCCATCGGCTTTTCGCGTAATCCGGAGGGTAGGCAGATTGCTCCCTCGCTGGCGTAAAGGCCGAGAAGTTGAGTACTCTGCCGCTTGCTTTCCCTCGCGGAGATCACAGCGCTCATCTGGTTCCCCGTAGAGGTCAGATGTTGTCTTGTACACGGAGCATGATTTGTACTTCCGATTTGGCGCTGAGGCATTATCAGAAGTTTTGTCTGTACCGTGTGTAGCGGGAGACTGGTTTCTACACATAAAATACAGTGGATACTTCTGGGTTAGCGCTGAGGCTTTGCCCGAAGTTTTGTCTGTACCGCGCGTAGCGGGAGACTGGTTTCTACTCATAGAGCGTAGTGGATACTTCTGGGTTAGCGCTGAGGCTTTGCCCGAAGTTTCGTCTGTACCGCGCGTAGCGGGAGATTGAATTTTACGTGCGGGGCACGGAGGGAGCAATGCTACAACCTCATTGGTCGGAGAGATCGGAGAGTCTACAGGAATGGTAGAGGAGGTCTTGGGCATCCAGACCTTGCGCAGCTTCCTGTTGTCTTGGACGGAGAGAGGGTGAGAGCTACCCCCGGTTCGAAGCATGTCTTCGTAGGCAGACTGGTCGAATTGGACGACCAGTGTCTTCTTCACGGTTCCTACAGATACTGCATCGTGTTGAGCAATTACTTCCTCATCAGAAGAGAAAGACGTCCCCAGGAGAGTCGCCATCTTGTTTGTGATGGAAAACGAAAGAATGAAAATGTATTCAAGATGGGGTTTACACAAAACCCGCCTACTTTGGTTTACAAACAAACTTGTATAATTTGATCCTATACGAGGATGTGGGAGTACAATTTATTTAATCTGGATAAATATTGCTATAGGTGTCTGATCTGCAGTCGATCACTTTAGCCCTTGGACCACACGATGATGAAGAAGTGCCGTAGAAGACAGGAAGCAGCTTCGAAGGCTGCAGAAGAGGGTGGATGCACGATGCCAAAGTCGTCGATCCCTATTCTTTGCCTGAGCTCCAGATTCTTCTCTCTCTCTCTCTCTCTCTCTCTTGACCTCTGGTTCGATCTTTCTTGGAAATTTTTAGACCAATTCCTTCGATCCTCCAATTTTTTGTCGACCTTGTTCCTCATTGATAGTGGTCTCTATTTATAGAGTTTTAGTGACAGTGACCACTCCGTCGGTGTAGAAACCGAGGAATGGAAAGTATAGCACCCTTTTACACAACGGTTAAAATAACCAATGCCTGCGTATAGATGATCCTTTGAATAAGCGTGTAACGCGGGTCCAACTAAGGGACAAAACGCGTATAATCGCTACGAAGATCATGGCGTAGAAGCCATGTAGGTAGGTATCCCTTGTGTAGAAGAGGTGGGCGTAGAAGCCAATGTCTGTCACCATGGCGTAGAAGCCAAGCAGGCATAGAAGTCGAATAGGCGTAGAAGCCGAGCGGTCATAGAGGCTGAGTGGGCGTAGAAGCCGAGTGGTCATAGAGGCCGAGTGGTCATAGAGGCCGAGTGGGCAATGAAGCCGAATGGGCGTATAAGTCGAATGGGCGTAGAAGCCGAGTGAGCGTAGAAGCCGAATGGGCGTAGAAGCCGAGTGAGCATAGGAGCTGAATGGGCGTAGAAGCCGCTGCGTATCGTGCCAGAGTGCTGATGTGGACATCTTAGCCGGAATTACAGCTTTTGAAGATATAATCAAATCTCTTGCATTAAATGCAGAGATTTGCCACCATCCTGTGTATTAAATACAGAGGCGTATTTTTGAAGCTTTGTAGCCCTTCTGTGCATCATTCGTAGAGACGTGTCTCGAAAAACTGTCACCGCTCTGTGCATTAGACGTAGAGACGTGCCTTGAGCAACTGTCATCGCTCTGTGCATTGGACGTAGAGACGTGCCTCGAGCCCCATACGGAGTGCAGCTTTTGATGTGGCAGGCGGTTTGTCTACTGCAGAGCGTAAACAGCTCATGTCTGCCTGTGTAAAACAAGGCGGTGTATCCCTTCGTGTACGTAAAAGCATTTTATGAAAAGGAGATGGCGGTAAATGATAGCCTGGGCCGCAGTGCTGTGCCATCATTATAGCCGTCGTCTGGGTAGTCGAGCAGTATCCATTTATCAGAAATCCAGACGTCAGGTTCATTATAGGATCTGACAGGTTCATTACAGAATCTGACAGGTTCACTTCGGAGAATACGAAGCGTCTCTCGTACACTTCAATGCTGCGTTGGAAAGAGGATGGGTTTTACGCCCAGGAGTCGATGAAGCACCCTGTTTACGCTGAAGCAGTTTTGGACGTACTGCCTTACGCGGATGGTCCTTTGAGTTTATTTTTTCACGCTGTATTTAGCGAAAAAAGCTCTGTTGCACGCTTGATGGCTCTGAAGGCCTCTGTTTACGCTGCTCTGCATCAATATGCTGCGTATAGCCATCCGGCGTATTTTTCTTGCTTCTATAGTGCCCAACCTCTTCCTGCAGATATCTCTGGTGTCCCTTAGCTTCCCACAATACGCATAATGGACAACTGGCTGGGTCTTCCTCTATGGCTGCTGCTGAACAAGAGCACGAACCGATACCTGATGCTGCTGGTGATGATGCTAGAACGTCCGATGCTGGATATGGAAAAGCTTGGCAGTTCCGCACTGCTACCAGCACCACCTGAACCATCTCTACCTCTCTTGAGCCTGAGTTCCAAGTCATCCTCTGTTGTCTGGTCTTCTTCTAAGATCTCCTTAAATTTTATGATACGACGCCCAGTACTGAGTGGTTTGATCTCCTTGATCAAAGCCTTCGTGAACTTCCTAGCTCGCACCACTGGGTTATGCACCATAGACTCCGCGAACCGGCTCTGACAACAAAATTCTGCGACATACTCATCCATGGACATGCTCCCCTGTACTAGATCTTGTAACTGGCTCTCCAAGGCACTCAAAGCCATATCGGGGAAGAACTTCTCTTTGAAAACTCCTTGAAAGTCTCCCAAGTCAGTCCCGGTGTAGTAAGCCTCGGCTCTGTGGGGTACCAGGTGAGAATGATATCAAACAAATGGCTTCCTACCGCCTTTATCTGCAAACTCTCCTGAATCTGGGCCAACCACAAGATTCTCTGAACATCCTCTAACCAATCATTTGCATAAAGTATCCCTTCCGTACCCTTGAACTTTAGAGGCAGCATCCTCTTGAAGTCCAATATGGAGCAACCTATAGCTGGACGAGCACTACTCTCTCAAATACAGCTAGAGCAACCTGGTGGGCACTCTTGATGCCCTGACGCATCATCTCAGTCTACCTCTGTTGAACCTCTGTCTGGGCCCTTGTACCTCAATAATCTCCCAGAATAACACAAACATCTGCGCTGCGTCAGTTGGTGGTGGAGGTTGAGGAGGAAGTCCCTCAGAAGTAGCTGTAACAGTCCTCCGAAAAGGTGAATGAGGCGGACCACTAAAAGCTACTGAAACTCTCACACGGACAGGTGAAGAAGGAGAAGAAACTCCAACTTCCCGAGTAGAAGGTCGAGAGGTGGAAGACCTCTCGGAAGCTGCGGCTCCAATGTGATGGGATCTAGTCTTCGGTGGCATCTTGAAGATAGATCAAAATAAGAAGAAGTCAATACGACATAAGATAGGATATAATCAAAGAAGGACAGTTAAATTCAAAGAGAAACATACAGAAGAACAGGTATAATCAAAAGCAATGGATTAGAAATTTTTATAGTTTTGATTGAGTAACTCTTATCTATAGCCGATATCATATATCCTATAGCAGGCTCATAATAGTACTCTAAGTCTGAGCACTACTACGATATCATACTAGTTGTGACCTCGAGGACCTGCATGGACCACCACTAAAACCGTGTTACGACTTGTACCCGGATGACCGGGACACGAGTACGTGGCAACGTCCAACCTACATTGTAATAACTACTCATAACGATGTACTAGGTCAACAATACTATCTATCACATCTCACAATAATATATCATAACCTGTCAATGATAATCTCAATTCCAAAAGGAGGACAAGATGATAATATAATGACAATATCAATAATCAATCACAATGAACTATAGGGAAGATGAATGGCACGATAATGATATAAAAGTATCAAGAAAAGTCTAGAAATATACACAACACAAACCATCATCCATGAGTGTAGAGTCTAGCAACCCTCAATATCAATATAAGTCTCAAAGATAATACAACTCAAAAGTCTCAAAGTTGAAAACAAATCCAATACAATATAAAGTACTAAACTAGCTAAGTCACTGCTAATGTCTCCTCTATGGGAATGAGATCTTCCTGAGGCTCCTGGATATATCCGTCATATACTCCCAGTCTATAGAAGGTAGGACAAAAGTCATCTAAATCATCTGAAAAATATTATCCAGTCAGCATTGGAGCGAAGCACATTAACTAACAGCAGTTCCAATTATATTGATAAATACTATAAAATAGTGAGTAATGAATATACAAGATAAAAATGTAATACTATAAATGAAAGGAAGCATGCGAGAAATATAATCACATCACAAGAAAATAACGAGCAATGAGTAAGCAGGTAAATGTAAGTAGAATCAGGTATAATTAGAATAGAGAAATAGAGTAAACTAGCTATGTATTTTAAAATATTAGTTTGTTATGTGATCGTCTTCGGAGCACGAATCAGGCTAGATCATATATGATTACCTATGATTCACAAATATAATATAGGATCAGGCTCAATTATATATGATTAGTTATGATTTACGGATAAAGGGTCAGGCTAACTATACGTGAGATGCAAGGTTTGCTATGATGCATGTACATGTAAGGGGTATGATCACATAATCTACTTATACTTCTCCCGTCCCCCGGCTAGTACAATGGATCCAATCACGACTCCTCATGACTGGTATTTATATATACTAGCACGTATATCACCATATCAGGAATCAAGTATAACACTACAAAATTAATATCGTAGTAATCATCCAAATAACTGAAACTGTCAGAGAATGTACTCGCCAGATATGCAGAGTGAGGAACAATCACAAGTGGTCACACTGGAGTCCAAGAGTCCTAAATAAGGTATATCAATGTTAATGAGTGAAATGAAATGATAATCATGCTTAACTAGCTAATGATAATGTTTCTAGGCCACTTCTCTGTCCATAATAGGTTATCTAGATCAATACCTTGCTACTCTAGGTTTTCTAAGTCTTATTAAGTATACAAGTCAATACTAGTCTTATATAGCTAATACTAAGTTAATAGTTGACCTAGACAGCGTTCTACCGCCGATGCTGCGGCGTAGGCTGGACGTACCCACGACTCATGCCCGATTTTCCGGGTACGGGTCGTGACAGACAGACATAGCCAGCTCCCCGTACAAGGTATATAAGGTAGTACGACGGTCACGAATGTCAGCCATGTTGGGTATCCTAGCATATAATCCAATCTATGGCCTAAACCTGCTCTCATATCCACATGTAACACAATAAAATAAGCAGCAAGAATAATCACGAATGGAAATCTTGTAGGACCAAACAGTCAAAATACTCATGACAATCAAGAAGTCTACAACAAAAAAATATGTAGATGAAAGTACCTTCCCATATAGTTCCTAATATGATATGGAATTGAAGCGCATTCTCCAAGACAGATTTGAAAGATCCATAGAGACGGTCAAAAGCAATCTGGAACTAATCCAGGGTTGGTCAGGCCAACTACAACAAGTATGAGAAAGAAAGGCTCAAGGACAGGCGAAAAAAATCCAACAAGAAGCATAAAACAATAAGCATAACGAAATATCAATAATCAGGGTAAAGGATCATGCGGTACCAATGCACGATTATAAAGTATAAAGCATCAACTAAATAGCAGCTACAATGTAACATCCAACGTCTACTAATACTTACATCGTTAACTGATTTTCGTAACGTGTCATCAGAACAGATTCTACCCTTACACCAAACAAGGACAAGGGAATGAATAACTACACCGGGACAACTTACGTAACAGTCGACTAGCAAGCAACACATCCTAGGTAAAGAATCAATAATCAATCATAATCATAATAACATCCACTAATACCTACATCATCAACTGAAATTCGTAATCTGCCATCGGAACAGTAATCCATCCATACACCAAATAAGGACAAGGAAGTGAATTATCAAACTGGGATATGCAACATACCAGCCAACTAGTAAGCAACATACCATACAATTATATAAATAATCTATCACTCAAATACCTACGGCTTGCTGGGTGTAGTCTAGGTTATCCCAGTAATGGAATATATAGGAATCCTTCGATCGTTCTTTGTCCGAGCAGGGCTAGTCGAGCAAAATAATATACGAGCAGGAGATAATAATACACCAGTCCCTCAAAAGGCTACTGCGCTAAATATATATCAGTAACGGTTCCAATTACCCTATAGGGAGATACTGGCTCAGTTATATAAAATATAATAGTCAGATACTGTAATCCACTAGTGCAAATAATTTATAATATTCGTAGTAACCAGCCTTGCACTATAATGAGCAGCCCGCATGTACGATCTTGGGATTCCGTTCCCTCCCAATGCTTTTACCAATTTTAGTTACCTAATTAACCCTACAGTTATATAAAATCTTGTATCGTGGTCACACGATCATCATCCTAGAATATCGTACCGCAGTACGGGTATGCTATGTGTGAATCCATGTTGGTTCCAACATAGATTCATCCAGAGCGTAATGCAACAATCAATACACAAACATTCTACCACGCTAAGTTATGTTCACTGACCAAGTAGAAGGGTACCCGTGCAAGGTATAAGATAATATACTATAATAGCATGAACATGGTAAGCACCTTAGTGCACACGTATAATATGTAGTCGAACCTCAGTGCACTAATAACAAGAATAGAACGGTAGTACAAAAATGAACACGAAGCACCTCAGTGCGATAACAGGACTAGTACCTCAAAGGGTAACCTGGTAGTCGATAGCACAAGTACATGTACTCAGGTTAGGAAACAGGAACAGTCAGCCAATGAATCAAATAAATCTAACTATCCAGTCGGTCTATACATCGGATCAATCTATCAATAGTCCTTTCATCTACGATGGAATATGAATATTAGGTCAGGAAATACGACCACTAAACACTAATCCACTCACCATGAACAATGCCAGACCCTCTGGCTCACGAGAATCTACCGAATCAATAATCAGATGCTATCAGTTAACAAATCCCCTAACTTCCAAAATATAACCATGGTACCGCCTATCAAGATTAGTCATCTATAAATACTAGTACTAGAAGTCGCTAGGACAATAAATTAATCACAAATTTAATATCAACAATTTCTTGATCCACCGAATCATATACACAACTCTTCGATCCACCGTACATATATGTCATCCATATCAGTAAGGGACAAGACCAATAAATACTATTCTACTCAGTAACACAAGATCTCCAAGGTCTACAAAATTATAGAAAGGTATCAGGTTTGGGCCTTTGGGAAATCGGGTAAAAAAACCCATCTATTTATAATAGCGATATTTGTATCGTTTTGTGAAATACTCGCACAATAAATTTCAATATAAGAAATCCAATAATAACAATATTAGGCCTATACCCTAGGCCTACAAAATCCATTAGAGTCCATGAGAACTTGTCAAATAATATCCCAAAATCAAATTTCCAATTTAAAATAATATTCAATTATCAAATTTATCCTATGTTCACAAATCCCGATATATAGGGCGACTGCTAGTCCAACCAGGCTAAACTAGAACAACACCTAGAAAGAATGGTAAGGAAACAAGAATCTAATAACTAATGCCGCCGTATAGTGGTAAAAAAATGCATGAACGTCTCTACAGCAGATCTACGACCCTTAAACCAAACAAGGACCTGGGTCGCAGACCGTGTAACCTCCGTATCATGAAATTTGTGCTTAAATATTGTTATTAGGTTAATTTTGGGGCTATTAAGATTTTTTCATAATTTTTAGCTAATTAAAAACTAGTAACCCTAATTTTTTAGGACTTTCAAGAATTTATTTTAGGTTCAAACTTAATTAAAAATATCCCAAACTTTTATTTTAGGTCTAAATAATCGAATATATTTTCTAGAATTTTTTGGAAATTTTCTGATTATTTTTAGCATTTATTTTGAGTTAATTAGGAAAAATAGAATTAAAAACTATTTTCTGAAAACAAAACCCCAAAAAGTAATTATTTCTGCCCAGTCAGCCAACAGGGGGCCACTTGTCAGCCTCCTGCAGTGAACTGGGCTAGGCCCGCCTGTCTGTGACCGCGGGGTGGGTGCGGGTGAAACCGAGCCGACCTCGAGCCGAGCTGAGTCAGAGTTCGACTCGGACTCAGCTGAGCCGAGCCGGGTCAAACCATGACCGTTCGATCTGAGTGAGCAACCGTAGATGGCTGCCATGTGGCACACTCCAAGCCGCGGCTGCTTTCTCTCTCCTCTATATATAGGGTATTTAGGTTATTAATTTCTAGGGTTTTCCCTGAGCCAAATTTGGGAGAATTGCCATCTAGGGTTCCTTCATCTTCCAGAAGCCATTGCGCATAGCTCCGAAATCCAAACGAGGCCCAGTTTCTTGTGTTAGAATGATATTGAGGTTAGATTTTTGAATATATAAATTTCTTTACGAAATTATGAGTATTAAATTCTAGAAAATTTGTAGAGCATAGCATGTCCGAAAATAGATGCATCTTGATGTTTTCGAGATTCCGGGAGAACCAGGAATCAGAATCATGAGCCGTTTAAAGTTTCGGAAATCTAATATCGATATTATTGACATATAGTTTTTCTATAATTTAATTCGAAGTATTTATATACTTTTAATTCTATAGAACATCTAGGTTAGAATTTAACCATCAGTGCACGATACGAAATTTGTATGTGCCATAATTCCCAAAGAAATTTGAATTCGGATGAGCCATAAATTCTAGCATGTTTTTGATAATAAAATCTACAGGGAATCATGCATGAAAGTTGATTTTGTGTCTGTTGACTTTTCGTTCAATAGATCGTCTCCATTTGCGTGCCATGAGTCTCGAGTCGATAAAATTTAGGTTCTTTTGGGCAAAATTAGGTTTTGACCTAAAAATAAGAATAATAAGACTAAAATAGGATTTTAGAGTAATTATTCCAGAATTAAATAAATTAAAATAAATTATCTTTTGACATGGTAAAATTGTAATACATAGGCTATTTGGACCGTGACTTGGACTCTGATTCATACCAGCTAAAGACCAAAGGTGAGTACATTCTCTGACAGTTTCTATTATGTTGATTATCTCTATAACTCTTGTTGTATAGCGTATATGACTCTGACACTGTTATTTACACGAGTTGGCATCATTGAGACCTGTCACGAGGAGTCATGATTTGGAATCCATCGTACTAGCTGGGGAAAATAGGGAAATATTAGTAGCTTGTGTGATAATACCCAACTTTACATGCATCATAGCTCACCTATACCTAACGTCGGTGCAGCCTTACCATTACATGCCTCATCGTTGTTATATGTGGTTAGCCTGACCTTGCAGGGATGATCGCTAATCAATATAATGAGTCATATTAGTCCCAAGCTGATCACATGATATGCTGATGTTACACACACTTAGTTTAGATGTTCTTGACATGCATCTCTAGTATATTGATCTAGCATCTCCACATGTTCTAGTTATTGTTCTTGTACACACTTATATACCAGTTCCTTGTTCTTGCGTGTACTTGTATTTCTATTTTATTGCTAGATGTATATTGATGATGATGTTCTAGTATTTCTTTATTCCAGTATCTTATTATTCTAGTATCTCATTATTCCAGTATTTCTTATTGCCAGTATTCCTATCTGTCTTGTATTTCTTTACACTGTGCTATAGATTTTGTCAATATATGTGGAACTGCTGTTAGAGGTGTATTTCGTTCCAATCTTGACTGGATATTTTTTCCAGACTGTGACATAGAGGACTTGTTTCCAGCATACTTGGAGACTGGATGTTATTGATTGCAGGTTAGACTATTTATTGTTGTTAGACTTGTCTTGTATTTTATTGCTTGCTTTGATATCTCATTATGCTCGAGTTTATATGATTGAGTATTCCATATTATATTATGATATCTGTGTCTCCTTATGGAGTTGGATATTCGTGAGAGATTAATTAGATAGTATCATGACCTAGACAGCGTTCTACCGCCGATGCTGCGGCGTAGGCTGGACGTACCCACGCACTCGTGTCCCTATACCGGGTGCGGGTCATGACACATTTTTAGTGGTGGCCCATGCAGGTCAGACTTTGCAAGTTGTACGATGGCGTGGTAGTGCGACATCTTAGTTGTACTACTGCGTGCCTGCGATAGGATATAGGACATAGGATACTAGGATGAGAGAGGATACTCAATCACAAATTATTTGAGAGATTCTTGGGATGACCCTTGAGAATCTTATTATAATTTCTAATTTAAATCTTTTTTCTTGTTTCTGTCCGCTCTCGCTTGTTGTTATTGAACTTGATTCTTGTTAATCAGTTATTAAATTAAAATCTTGGTATCATTGTTGAGTTTGATTCTTGTTGACCAGTTATTAAATTTCATTCTTGGTATCATTGTTGAGTTGATTTCATATCGAAATAAATTTTACGGGCTAAAATTTATGGTATCATCTGATGACATATATTGATGAGAACAGTGAGAAAGGTAAAACGTCTACTTTGGTTATGGAACCTAGAGTTTATCGCAGCCATATTAGCTGTCGTGACGAGAATGTAGGAACCTGACTTGGATGTACATACTGTAGTTATGAAACATAGAGTCTCTCGCAGTCATACCGGTTGGCGTGGCGAAGATTCTAGATGACATGATTATAGAGTTGCATACCTTAGTTACGGAACCTGTCGTTTATTGCATCTATGCTTACTAGCGTGGCGAGGATTCTGAGTGTCATGATTTCAGATAGACGTGTATGATTATCAGATCTTATCTTAAATTGGTTCTTAAAGTATCATCTCAAGACTTATCTATTTCTGTTATTCCAGGACTTTGTTCTATCGCTTCTTTTTCTTTACTAGCAGTAAAGATACCTTCAGTCCTTAACCCAGTTTCTTTTGAGTCCTCAACATGCTAGTCCTGGATAGTCATAAATTTATGTAATTGGGTGATCTATGTAAACAATTAATTATCGAGGAATTGTATTAAAAATTAATGGAGTATGATACTCAAATTGATGGTTGAATACTTGTGTGTATCAAGAGTAAAGAAATATATATACATAAAGAGAATTTAGGAGTGTGCCATAGTAGGAGGATACCCATAAGTATATAAGAGAGTGTGAGAGAATACGAATACATTGTACTAAGTAGTAAGACTTGTGTTACAGATAAAAGAAGGACCTTTATATGTGATTTGATCTGAGTGTACCAATATATGACTAATGATAAATGTACCACCTGATATTGAGACAAGTGTTGGAAGCAATAGGTAAAAGAGTGCCTAGAAGGTATGTGCAGGATGCACAGTGGGTGATAAGTATCAGAAAACGAAAGTTCATGAAAGTGGAAGCATGAGTATTAAAAAATTTCAATGGTGTGTCATGGGTTGAGAAATATCAAGATGGATTATGTAAGGTATGAAGTGTATCACAGACTAGTGTAACAGTCTGTAAAAGTTTTAAGAGAAGATACGTATACATATGCCTGCCATTGAGAGTAAAGTAAAACATATAAATTATAGAAAGTGTAGGTGATCATAAGTTCTAGTCAATGTGACGAGGTAATCTAATGATAAATCTAGTGTTACCATATCAATAGTACTGGTAATTCTATATCAAGGATTTGTTGAGCAAGATACTAATAACAGTAAGTACTTCGTGTGATGATAATTATATTGGTTTATCAATTAATACAGATTGAAAATCATTGGAGAAAATATGTGTGATGATAACTTTAATTATTGGAAGTAATATTGCAAGTAATTCGGGCAGTACAAATTTTAGTACACAGTTGAGAGTTGTAAACAACTGGTGTATTTGAGTGACCTTGAGTATTAGAGACTGTGAGTATTTATATGTATACTTGTGGATTTCAATTTATAATTTGAAGAGTGGAAATGAATTTTAATTTTTAAGAATTTTGAGGAGTTAAGATTTTATGTTATTAAATCTTTGAGGATTCAAATTCAATTCAATAAACATAGTCAAAGCTATAAAGATTTTGGAAGTGATTAAAAATTTTATTTCAATATTTGAATATTTGACTTTTGAGGAAAGTATATACATTTTATTTTAAATTGTTTGAGAAGTTAAATTTTGAGGGTTTTATTTGAGGATAAAATTTTATGGTGGGTAGGAAATGTACATCAATATATGAGTGGATGAAGTACATGTGTAAGGATCTGTTGACTTGAGCATTATTGAAATGGCACTGCAAACTGACTTGGGTGTCCATCTAGAGTTGCATTAGAAGGAGTAGTACTTAGTGTGTTGTGTTGCACTTGGCGTGCACTTGAGTGATAAGAACAACTAGTATAAACAATTATAGTAGGTAAGAGAGCTAGCAGTGAGTATGCTTGTAGTAGAACAGTGGTACCTAAAGGGATAGAGGTATCAAACTTGGATGCAATTGACCTATGGTTGTGTTAGAGGTTCTTGGTATCAAATTTTGGTATTAATAGACATGTGTGTGCCATGTGGATGTATCTATGGATATCTTGTGGACTAGTGATTAGTTGATATGGGTAATAGTGTATGGGGACAGAATTTTGTGAATAAATGTGCCAGAGTTAAGTATATGTTAGAGATAGAAGATACTGTAGGTGATGTGTTAGAAAGTTCTGTTCTTTTTTTTCCTTCTGTTCCTTTTTTTGCCTGTTTGATTGATTGATAGATTGATTTCTTAGTACCGTAGTTTGTATCAATGATTCTCTTACTAGAATATAGTTAGTAGTAAACCCCGACAGAGACCATAATACCATGACAAAAGAGACCATAACCATGCATGTTTCATCTAGATTGCATATTTTATCTAGATTGTGTGTTGTATTGCATGTTGTATGACTATAGGTAGAATTCTCTTAGACTTTGATTGTTGAGGGTTTGACCGTAGTAAAAAGTTAATGAAGAGGTTATGATTTGACAAAGAGAGACAATGTGCCTTTAATTTCGAGGATAAACATTAATTTAAATAAAGAGTTGAGAATTTAATATGGCAGAATTGACGATTTTGTTAAATCATTGATTTTTATGAAGATTACGATATAATTGAATTTGTCATTAAAATTTGAGGAAAGTAAGGAGATTATCATTATATTTATTTGATTGCAAGATATAAAATTAAAATTTTATATTTTCAATATTGTATTTGAAGATCTCATAAGTATTACATTGTATGAGTATTGTGTGAAAAAAGAAATCGAGGATTAAGATCACTGATGTATTAGTATTTTAATTTAAATTTTTTGGATGATGATTTTAATTTTTATAAATACGCATCGATTGGACTTAAAATTTGAGGAGTAAGATGATTAATGGATTAGTGTTTGAATTCAAACTTTTCGGATGAGATTTTAAATTTTATAAATATGCATTGATTGTATTTCAATTGGAGGATTGGATATTAAATTTTTTGAGTATTTAGTTCTTAACTTAAAACTTTGGAGGAGATTATGATAAGAATGTAATTTGATTTTATATTTAAAGATTTTCAGGAATATGATATTCATAGAATTTTGAGAAATATTATGAAATAACAATATGGATTAGTTCATGATTATATGATTTGATGAATTTAATTTTGATGGTAATAAATAAAACAATTAAGGATTTTAAATTTTGAGGACGAAATTTTTTTAAGGTGGGTAGACTTGTAACCTCCGTATCCTGAAATTCGTGCTTAAATGTTGTTATTAGGTTAATTTTTGGGCTATTGAGATTTTTCCATAATTTTTAGCTAATTAAAAACTAGTAACCCTAATTTCCTAGGACTTTCAAGAATTTATTTTAGGTTCAAAATTAATTAAAAATATCCCAAACTTTTATTTTAGGTCCTAAATAATCAAATATATTTTCTAGAATTTTCTGAGAATTTTTTGATTATTTTTAGCATTTATTTTGAGTTAATTAGGGAAAACTGAATTAAAAATAATTTTCTGAAAATAAAAATCCAAAAAAGTAATTATTTCTGCCCAGTCAGCCAACAGGGACCCACCTGTCAGCCTCCTGCAGGGAACTGGGCGGGCCCGCCTGTTTGTGACCGCCGGGTGGTTGCGGGTGAAGCCGAGCCGACCTCGAGCCGAGCCGAGCCGGGTCAAATCATGACCGTTCGATCTGAGTGGGCAGCCGCAGATGGCTGCCACGTGGCACACTCCGAGCCGCGGCTGCTTTCTCTCTCCTCTATATATAGGGTATTTAGGTTATTAATTTCTAGGGTTTTCCTTGAGCCGAATTTGGAAGAATTGCCATCTAGGGAAACTTCATCTTCCATAAGCCATTGCGCATAGCTTCAGACTCCAAACGAGGCCCAATTTCTTGTGTTAGAACGATATTGAGGTTAGATTTCTGAATATATAAATATATTTACTAAATTATGAGTATTAAATTCTAAAAAATTCGTAGAGCACAGTATGTCCTAAAATAGACACGTCTTGATGTTTTCGCAATTCCGGGAGAACCAGGAATCAGAATCATGGACTGTTTAAAGTTTTGGAAAGATAATGTCGATATTATTGACATATATGTTTCCCAGAATTTAATTAGAAGTATTTATATACTTTTAATTCTGTAGAACTTCTAGGTTAGAATTTAACCATCGATGCACGATACGAAATTTGTATGTGCCATAATTTCCAAAGAAAATTGAATTCGAACGAGCCATAAATTTTAGCATATTTTTGATGATTAAATCTACAAGGAATCATGCATGAAAGTCAATTTTGTGTCGATTGACTTTTCGGTCAATAGATCGCCTCGATTTGCGTGCCATGAGTCTTGAGTCGATAAAATTTAGGTTCTTTTGGGCAAAATTAGGTTTTGACCTAAAAATCAGAATAATAAGATTAAAATAGGATTTTAGAGTAATTATTCCAGAACTAAATAAGTTAAAATAAATTATCTTTTGACATGGTAAAATTGTAATACATAGGCTATTTGGACCGTGACTTGGACTCTGATTCATACCAGCTAAGGACCACATGCGAGTACATTCTCTGATAGTTTCCATTATATTGATTATCTCTATAACTCTTATTGTATAGCGTACATGACTCTGACACTGTTATTTACACGAGTTGGCATCATTGAGACCTGTCACGAGGAGTCATAATTTGGAATCCATCGTGCTAGCTGGGGAAAATGGAGAAATATTAGTAGCTTGTGTGATCATACCCAACTTTACATGCATCATAGCTCACCTATACCTCATGTCGGTGCAGCCTTACCATTACATGCCTCATCGCTGTTACATGTGGTTAGCCTGACCTTGCAGGGATGATCGCTAATCAATGTAATGAGTCATATTAGTCCTAAACAGATCACATGATATGCTGATGTTTCACATACTTAGTTTAGATGTTCTTGACATGCATCTCTAGTATATTGATCTAGCATCTCCACATGTTCTAGTTATTGTTCTTGTACACACTTATATACCAGTTTTTTGTTCTTGCGTGTACTTGTATTTCTATTTTATTGCTAGATGTATATTGATGATGATGTTCCAGTATTTCTTTATTCCAGTATCTCATTATTCCAGTATCTCATTATTCCAGTATTTCTTATTGCCAGTATTTTTATCTGTCTTGTATTTCTTTACACTGTGCTATAGATTTTGTCAATATATGTGGAACTGCTGTTAGAGGTGTATTTCGTTCTAATCCTGACTGGATATTTTTTCCAGACTGTGACATAGAGGACTTGTTTTCAGCATACTTGGAGACTGGATGTTATTGATTGCAGGTTAGACTATTTATTGTTGTTAGACTTGTCTTGTATTTTATTGCTTGCTTCGATATCTCATCGTGCTCGAGTTTATATGATTGGGTATTCCCTATTATATTGTGATATCTGTGTCTCCTTATGGAGTTGGATATTCGTAAGAGATTAATTAGATAGTATCATGACCTAGACAATGTTCTACCGCCGATGCTGCGGTGTAGGCTGGACGTACCCACGCACTCGTGCCCCTATACCGGGTGCGGGTCGTGACAGACCGTCTCCTGAATATAACTACACCCATTACTCTATCTGATGAACAAAGGTAAATCTGTAACTATGCATCTAATCTACTAGCCCTAAGTCTACCTAGAAGGTATTGGTCAACCATTCAATAGTAAACAAAACGGGGTATGATACATCAAATCCAGGGTATAACACTACCTACATCCCCGAAACAGTTCTCGAACCAAAATCTCGAATCAAATTCCCAAAAATAATAATCCAAATCAAATCACCAAACAAATTATGAATCAAATCTCTGAACCAAACCCCTAGAAAATTAAATCACTTAATCAAATTCTTAAAACAAATCCTAACCAAATCCCAATAATCAAATCCCTGACCGAAATTTTAAGCAGAACCTCCCCTATATTTCTAGGACCGGGACATAACCTGCAAAAAAAAGCATATACACCAGGCACAACCTGTCATAGAATCCCAAGCCAGGAACACCAAGTCTCGGCCTCTAGAAATGCTACAATGTGTACTAGGCACCAAACCAATACACAATAAGAATCGTCGCATAGAGCATATCACTACATTGTTCTCTATCCTTAACTAAACCACAATACACAAGTCTAATAATCTAGTGCCAAGTCCTAACCTGACCGTGAGTCAGACACGAGGCATACAGGGACGATGCTTATAACCAGGTCGTGCTCGTATCCTCGAAGGCATGGATGTCTCGTCCGAGTTGTTCGAGATAGGTGTCGGCCCGATATCGAACCATTCTACACTAATAGAAATATACAGATCTACCATAAATCCACAGTTTACAAGTACAAAAAATCTACAATAAATAAATACAGGACAAGAAGTGCATAGGCGCGGAACTATCACATGAGCGAGGGGTAGTTGCCTAGATGGCTCGACTAGATACGCAAGTTCTTGACACTTTGGGTCCAAGCTAGCACATCCATCGGGGTCCTCAGAATACATAACAAACAATCATTAGCATCAAATAATAAAATATAAACAAATTCACAAGGGATGGCACGAGGCTATATCGTGTGGGTCCCGCAAGAGATATAAAAATTTGACACAGAAATCAAGGCACGCGGATCAATACCGACACGCAAATAAAGATGCGCATGTAGATCGAGAAGCATACGAGATCCAAAGTGGCCCGAGTACAGAGACAAATAGGAACATAACATACACGTAAGTCGAGATGTGCACGTAGTTCCAAGGAAAACAAATAGCACAAATCAACCCGACACGCAAATTGGTGCATGTGTGCAAATCGATGCGATAGGGATTACAAGAAAATGCACAGAGGTCGAGGAATGCAGAAGCCAAGACAGAGCATAGATCGAGATGATACAGTGCTCAAGGCAGCACGAGACTCGAGGCATCCCGCTGCCCGAGGCAATACGTAAATTGAGGTGGCATGAGAAACGAGACTGACATACATACACCATGGTGCACGTGTCCCAAGAAGTTTGTGGTGGCACGGGAAATAAGAAGGGCAGTGAATATGGTGGAGACGACGACACGGATGGTGATCACGGTGGAGGTGCTAGAAGTGGTGGTGGTGGTGGCCGAATCCAGGTCGAAGTGGAACCGAAAGTGGTGATGGAGGGGGGGAGCAAGAAAGAGAGAGATTGAGAGGGAAAGAGAGACTAAGACTGATAGGGAGGGACGAGAAAGAGGGGGTTGGTGAGAGAGGATCGAGAGAGAGAGAGAGAGAGAGAGAGAGAGAGAGAGAGAGAGATAGTGATCAAAGAAAAAGATGAGAGAGAGAGAGAGAGAGAGAGAGAGAGAGAAAGTCAAGAGAGAAAGAGAGGGGGCCGGGTTTCAACGTCGAAGGGGGACTTCTGAGTGAGCGGGAGAGAAATAGATGAGAGGGGGAAAGAAATGGGGGGAGGGGGCTGCTGCTGAAGGGTTCAGTTTAGGGTTCGGTTTGGGTGAGGGTTAGAGTTAGGGTTTAGGATTAGGAAAATTAATAATAATAACAATAATAATGATAGTAATAATAATAACAATGATAATAATAATAACAATGATAATAAAATTAAACCCCATGCCAATAATAACTAAATAATACTAATCAATAAAATAATCAACAATGGGAACATTAAGAAATCAGGCCTCGACAATCTAAGTCAAATCAAGATCTAGCAATTAAAATAAATTTTATAAAAATACGCAGAACTAAAAATCCTCCAAATAAAAAAATAGTCATATAAATATTTAGAAAAATAGGGATATGACACATCACATACATAAGAATTCCTTTATGAAAAAGCAAGAATAAAATCAAATAAAAACCATAAAACTAAGAAACAATAGTAGGATGAATTAAATGTAAGAAAATTCAATTTATTCACAATGGAAAGTTGTACTTGCCTATTATCCAAGCTCCAAGCCCAAATCTTCTACTCCTTCTTTTAGTTTGGTTTAGCAACTACTACATTGGTCTCAAGACCAACTCCTAGTCCTAGGTCTTTCTTTGGCCTAGCTCAAAGAAAAAAAAGAAGAAGAAATGAAGAAAAGATGGAGAGAGAGAGAGAGAGAGAGAGAGAGAGAGAGTAGTTATAAATGAGGGAGTGAACGATTTTGTGCCACTAGATGTCTGCCAAATCATTAATCCCAAAGCCCAATAATCACAACCCTTTAAGCAAAACCAATGGACCAATGGTAAAGAGCTAGCCTAGTTAGCAATCTTACTTGGCTTACAATCTTGCAGTCAATATACTTTAAGCTTAGGAAAAATCCTAGTTTTGGGATTTTCAGTCTATTTAGGAGTTTAGGGTAGTCTGCAATATAATTATCATGTCAAAAATCTAAATCTAAATTATCTTACATAAGTCAGTTAATCAGTTTTTAACATCTCGATTGTCTTATGGGTAATATATCCATATGACTCTTGATACTCTCCAAGAAAATCAATAACTAGATACATAGACCCAATATTGGATAAAGGTACTAGCAATACCATTACAGATACCTTATCAGAAGTGGATGCATGATAAATACAAAAAATATAGAATATTGATAAAATACCTATAACAATATAGTAAATAAGAACATGGAGTTACATTGGGACAAAAAGAGATGGGGTGCACCCAGGAGGATGTGGGTTTGATGATGGAGAGAAGTAGGAACTCTATAGTTGCGCGAGATACTTGGAGTTTGTTTAAAGAGCCCTGGGCCAACACCCTCTCATAAGACTGGTGGAAGTATATTGGGAATCAAGTCCGATTGAGGGTGGATGAGATGTCTGTACTGTCATGAAGTCAGTGGCGGATGCCTCATAAAGAAACATCGCATCGATCAGCGTGATCGGTAAGTTTTCAACCAAAAATTGCACAATTGGTATACCAATTTTTCTAGTATGCACATTGTGAAAAAAAATAAAGTTCCTGTTAGGCGAATGACAATACGAGTTCAGGAGTACTCAACTTATTTTGTGTAGTATTGATACTAAAAAAGGATCCAAATTTGTTGGCTATTTTAGGGATGCCTAATTCCTAAATTAGGTTTCTTGGTCCTTATATATAGGAGGCTAAGAGGAGGTCTTGGGTATGCACTTTCTAGGGTTCAAGGAGACACCAGTATTCTAAGAGATCTACGTCTCTTAGGTCTTGCACATCAAGAAGGAAAAAAGGTTTTCTGAGTGAAGTATCGTCTACTTTGTTAGGGAGATTCTCACCGCCAGACATTTTGGAGCCATTACTCAATGAGTGTACTTTGTAAGGGATTGGGATATTGAATTATGTCATTGTATATTGTAATTTTCTTTTGAGAAGCGTAAGGATTGACTTTGAGGCAAGGGAGTCAACGAGAATTGTATTCAATCTTCGAATACGGAAAAGGTTGGAACTTGTCATGGTGGCTACAAACACAATTATATACATGATGTTTGTTCTTGCTTGGTCTTGCATATTAGGTGTATGGTTCATATTTTCTTTTGAGGGTTCATTGGTCGATGTCGTCCATTGTACGTCTCTAATCCCATAAAATAGTGGGAGAAATCATAAAACACATTTTCTTCGCAGAAGTTTATGTCCGGTTTGATTTTGTATTGTTGTTGTTTTTTCAAAATAAATAAATAAATAAATAAAATGAAACAACACCACCTTCATGCTTTCAAAAGCATAGTTACCGGTACATTGTACGTCCAAAGTTCTGTTATCAATTCATGGTACGTCTTAAAATTCTAATTGAGATAATAATAGTTGTTCAAATTTAACTAGATAATTGTATCATATACGACAAGAAAATCTTACATATAAAAAATTTCAAACACATTACTTTTACTTTTCATTTTAGTAAGATGTAAATTTTAATTTTTTATTCATGTACCAATTTGAGAATCAATATTCCAATGTTGTCAAATCAAAACATGGAAAAAAAAAATAAAAAAACGATATAACTTAGAAAATTCATAAAAATAACAAAAGTATTACATAATCTTATAAACTTATATACTTTTTTTTTTGCATAAGCAAGTTGCAAAACAGAGTAGTGGTTCGTACAAAATGAAGAAACGATAAAAACATGAACTACCAGATCAAATTTTTTAAGAATGTGTAAGCTATTTAATCCAAATTGACAAAAAGAAAATTTAATTTTTTTCAATTTTTTTTTACATTGAAAGAATCTTTTGAGAAAGCAAATTTATAGTGAGATTTGAATGATTGATTCGGTCTTCAAATTTTTAGCGTTCGAATCGTGTATCATAACGATCCGGTTCGAAAATATACTCTAAACTAGAACGCTAGTATCTTGAACATGTTTGATGGAGAGTTGTGTATTCCATAACTACGTTGAAAAGCTGGCTACAATGATATAGTAATACAAATTTCAACAATTATGTACTTTCCCTCTAGGATATCTGATATGCATGCATTCAAGAAATTTCTGTTTGTATCGATCACATACATACATACATATGTTGTTACAGAACCATTTTAGGAACTGTTTTAAGATATAACTTCTTAAAAGTGTGAAAGTGAGACTTTCAACATGGTGTAATGCAAGTGATGTCACTTTCCAAAACTTATTTGCAAAACTTATTTGGATAGATTTACTTTAGTATGACTTTCATATCATTCTTTTTTGGATAGCTATCTGAATGTGATTAAAGTGGAAGTGGAAATTGAAAATTTGGAGTTCCAATGTTTGAATGACAACATGAAAGTGGAAGTAGAAATTGAAATTATCTATTAATTAACAAAATAATAATTAAAAAATAAATAAGAAAAAAGTAATTAAGAAAAAATGATTACGAAATTTAATTAATGAGAATTTAACCAAAATTTAATTAATAAAAACTAATTGACAAAAATTTATTTAACACAAAATTAATTAAGACCACACAATTAACAAAAAAATAATGTTAAAAGTAATTAACGTTAATAGTAATTAACATTAATATTTAATTAGTAGTGAATATTTAATTAACAATAATTAACGTTAATAGTAATTAATAGTAATATTTAATTAATAGTAATTAACAAAATTTAACGTGAACAAAATCTAAAGAATTAATAAAGAACTAAAAAACCAACAAATCTTTTCACTTTCAACGAGTTCGGCTCATTTTCTAACGCAACTTAAAATTTTTCCGCTTGCATCAAAACTCTTCACTTTAAATGCACTTTCAATCTCTAACCAAACAGCAAAACTGTTTTAATACAAGTGCAGATGCATTAAAAAATGCATACAAAATGGTACTTTTTATGCACTTTTCCTTAAGGACTAAGATGGGCTCCAAATCTCCAAACTATCCTAGAATTTTCTTTTTTTTCTTTTTTCTAATATATATATTTTTTATGAGTTAGTCTATATCTAATCCAGCCCATCTCAATTATTTCGTCCATGTAAAGTAGACTTTGTCACCACCACAAGAGAAATGAGCGGTCGGAGAGAGCAACAAATATGACGATAGATATCTAAAATTACTTTCAGCGCATTCAAATTTAAATTTATTATGTAAAAAAGCATAAAATTTGTAAAAAAAATATAGAAAGAGGATAAAATCGCCAAAATTTAGATCGTAAGTTCTATTTACCACATAAAGAAGGGAGTAACTCCCCTTCCCCCCTTAACAAATGTTAACCCTCCTTAATTACCTGCGTAAATAAATGCTTAACAAAATCACGTCCTAAACAAGGACGTAAGTTAGGAACTTACGTCCAAAATAAGGACGTAAGTTGGTTGGCTGTGTATTTTTTTTTTCATTTACCACGAAATATCAACTACTAGACTCTTTTCTTTAATACACAACGGCGGGAATTTATATTTTTTCTAATTATATTTTTAGTAACTTACTTCCTAAAAAAGGACGTAAGTTTGTAAATTAGTTCCTAAAAAAGGATGTAACATGTTTATATAATTTTTTAAATGTATACCATCATTTTTACGTTCTACTTTAGGGCAATCGTATACTGTAAACACAAATATCCTAAATTTTATGCCTTTTATGCAATTTTATGATCTTTTGGGCTATAATTTCCGATGATTCTTTTTGGGTGAGCTGGACTTCTTGTTGGGACATGCTTACTGTTTCGACGAGGACTTGATGAGGACTTGTCGGTCATCAGAACTGGTACGATCAGTAGCTAGACTGAATAATTTTACAAGAGTGCCACCTTACAGACCGAGGAATGGACTCTGCATGTCCGACCGCACTGATGTGACGATCTTTCATTGGCCGAGCATGGACTTCAATGCTAGTAGGGGGCTGGGACCGATAAGAGGAAGGGGACACGCCAACCTCGGCCATCGGTTCAATTTTTCATTTTACAATGAGCAATTGCTATGGCTACAACCAAATGCTTACAATCATCTTATAATCGCCACGTGGCGGCCGTCCATTTGAGAAGTAGGGAGAGGTAGGACCCAGTGACTGTTCGGTTGGCCACCACGTGGCAGAAATATCATGTGATAGCAGTTCGTTGGGGGAGAGGTGGAATCGAATGTGGCCCACATAGCAGGAGGGTAATGAGGGTTGTAAGAAGGTTGTAAGTTTTTGGTAGTAAACTTAGCATTGTTAATCGGTAAGACCTTCTGTCTGTCTTTTCTCTCTAGCTCCGGAGTACCCATCAATGGTTTGGGCTCCATCGACAATTCATGTGGGAACACAATAAATGCTAAGGACTATAGATCACGTGGCAGATTCAAAACCTTGTCCGCGAGAGACGTTAGGACCCATCGATGGATTGAAGTGGTCTACCTCATCTTGTTCATGCTGTCGCAGTGGCACACGTGGTTGGGAGAAACTTGGTTGAAAGGAGGAGAATTAAAAGAAGAATCAGCAACAAGTTTTAAATTTTCTCGGAAAATAAACTAGTTTATCAAGACAATATGTAAAAGCAATTATTTGTTGGTAATTGACGGGGGTTCCAACCTATTTGAAGAGCATTACGGAGTACCACGAGAGTTATCCGTGTGTCGGAGAAGTTGAAAAAGTCGAAGACAACAAAAGAGACAAATATTAGCGGATGTCGGATCAATTAAAAATTGAAAAATAACAGCCATTTTTTCGGTATATCATCATCTGTATACCAAATTTACTAATGTTTTTTTTCAGAAACTTTCTGACTCGCAAATACAGATTTTTAGATAGACGTGCCGACGGTATATAGATATCGGAGGTTGAAGCCGAAAATGTGTTTTATTAACACCGTTGGATCTAATCAATGGTCCAGATTATTGTAGAATTTAGAGACTTTAAATAGGTTGTTCATAAGAATATGCCCCCCCCCCCCACACACACAGAAGGAAGGGACTTCTCAAGTTTGTAACTTTCAAAGAAAAGAATGTAGGAATTGGTGGTTATTTCGAAGAAATATAGGTTCAGAGAGATCATCGGTGATTTGTTCATCTCGTTTTTCGGTAACATATTGTAATTTGTTTTCATTTTTTTGAGTAGTTGCGGTGATCCAGTTGGACCGGTGGATACATTTGTAGGGGATGTATTCTTCTAGTTTATTAGTGAAGGCTTTTCTAGGGTTAGACTCCAATCCCGTGATTTTTTTCGCAAGATTTTTTCACGTCAAATATATTGTTTTTGTATTGTGCTTTTTTTTGACAAGTTGGTTTTGTATTTTTTGCTCGGTTCTCTCACAGTCTATTTGTTTGGGAGAACGATTTTCATATTTCATTCCCTACATAATTGTACCAAAGCAAAGTTTCAGAGTATCATGGCAGAAGTTATTAGGTGTCAGAGTTGATAGTCAAATCAAGTAGAAGTTATAGACGTACGCAAAATTGGTGCGAATGGTAAACCTAAACGTTTTTAACTACCACTATTGGCGAAGAAAGATAAATAATTTGTTGTTCATCAAGAAGCTGGATATTCCGATATTTGCTTCCGAGAAGTCCAGTAATAAATCCGATAAGACTGAAAGATCGAGCATATATAAGTGTGTGGGTATATCAGGCAGTTCGTGGATGTCACGACCCTCACACGAAAATTCGGACATGAGTCGTGGGTACGTCCAGCCTACACCGCAGAGTCGGCAGAAGAACACTGTCTAATATCTCACGAATATAATCCACAATCTCACACAGTAATATCTCAACTACTTTAAAGGAGGGCAATAATGTAAACAATAATTATACTCAATCACAAAATCTAAGGAAGATAAATGCACGCAAGAATATAACGAGAAGAAGTAATAACTCACAAGTCCAAAGTTTAGGTAAACCCAAATAGAGTCTAAACTCCCAAGTATCAAATAAGTCCAAGTAATATCATAAAGTTCCGGAGACAAATCCGATCAATATCAAGTCTAAACTAGTCTAAGATAAATATTGCAGCCGGGATCTCTGCTGCGATCTCCCTGATCCTCCTGAAGGGTAGGATCAGACTTAGCTATATAGTCCTCTTGTGGCCCATATTAAATAGGACACAAGTCCTCATAACAGTCACCTAAAAATATTATCCGTCATGATCGAGCAAAGTACATACTTGACATGCTATTAATAACATGATAGAAACTATAAAATAAGAAATAACATATAAAATACATGATGAGCAGGTAAAACTATAATCATGGTATGACAAGTAGAGAGAAATAGGTAAACACGACAATCATGACATGTCAAGTATAGTGAAATAAGTAAACATGAGTAATCATGGCATGAGACAACAAGCATAGTGTGAAACAAGAGAAACTGCACCTATCTAAGTGTTTTAAAAAATCAAGTTCGACATGTGAACGACTAAGGGGTAAATCTGGCACCCCGCATGTGTGTTGTGCGACTGCTATTATTCACAAAAGACTATGGGATAGAAAGGGTAGTTCATAGTTTAATAAGATATTTTTTCGTCCGACTAGTACTCATGGATTCAAGTCATGACACGAAGGTTCACGAAACATAAAAATCACGAATCACGAAAATCACGGAAATACGATAATCACAAAAAATATGATAAGCATGAAACCATGATAATCACAACTATGAATCCATCAAACACTAATCCCGTGTAACAAGCGTGTCATGAATCAAGTATGGCATATCTAAATCATGTAATAGAGTAACCATCATGAAATGAAACCAATCAAAGTAAGTACTTGTATGCGGTCCTGATCTAGTGATACTGGTCAGGATCTTTATCTGACTCCAAGTAACCTATATTATGAATAACTACATCAATAGATGATAGGAAAGCAATATAGACCCTATCTACTCACTAGTTAGGTTTCTAGGTCATTTCCTATCTCCACTTGTGTTCATACTAGGTAGGTTATATTTGGTTCCCTAGTACTTACTAGTAACATATATATATATATATATATATATATATATATATATATATATATATATATATATATATATATATATATATATATATAATACCTTAACACTTGGATAGCTAAACTCAACTCCAATACCTTACCTTGCCAAATATACTCAAGGTATCCTATACTAACCCATACATATACACTCTATCTAACACTTAACTATTGATACACTCCACACTAATCTATCACCCGCTGATACTTTCGTTGACTGACTGATACACATAATACACCCTAATACAACACATGATAGTTCTTGCACATAGACACTCTTGTTTCTTGATACTTTGCACGTACTCATGTCTTCCACACATATATACACAGAGTATTAACTAACATTTGATACAAAATTTGGAAACTTTGATACCACTTACACACTGATACTATATGCACAGGGATGCACACAAACCTCACATATTCTCTTGACACATGACCAGTTCACTCATCAATCTGTGCACCCATCTACAATGTAGTTTACTGCACTTACATTCTTTTCGCACCCGCTATAATTGCTAATGCAAGGTTGTTGCTGCTCCCTTGTGGGGCTCAAGTTCAATAGATAACTGCAGTTGCTAATTTCTCGCATCTTCAACTGTTGTCCACTGGACTGCAGATGTCACTACCATATTTCTAGATAAGGATATTTTTTGTCATTAGCATATTTATTATTTAGTGATTAAATATTTATACATGTGCTACTAATTAATTATATTGTGTTATACTATTTAATTATTGGTTAGTGGGATAGCCTATTTTATTTGGACTTGTCATTAGTGGACCCATTAAATTGTCATCACATTGAGGCCAACATTGGATTAGGCCATTAGACCAATTCCCTTAATTAATTAAGGAGATTAGATTAATTTCATGTAGAATTAGAAGTTTTCTAATATAGCCCTCCCTAATTAAACCTCATGAACAACTAGTAGGGGTATCATAGACGTTGTACATTGCTTGAGAAGGGGAAAAGAGGGGGCCGGCCATTAGAGGGGAGTCTCTCTCTCTCTCTCTCTCTCTCTCTCCCCCTCTCCTCTCATTAGTTCATTCATTCTAGATCCCCAATTATGTTTTCCCCTAAATTGACTCATCCCTCCACCAAATTTATCCTAATTCACTCTTATTCTCTCTCAAATTCATTATCTAAGAAGCATTGGAGCTTGGATTGCAAGGAGCACTTGAAGGAGGAGGAATTGACAAGAAGATTGTGTCCTAATTATGTCCATTGAACATTTTATTGAAAATCCATCTCCCAATAGGTAAATTCTGAATTTTCTCTTTAATTTAGACTCCAATTCATGCATTTAACTATTAGGAAACATTTCCTGACTTAGGGCTACCCATAGGAATAAGAACTAAGCTCATAGGACCCCTATTGTGAATTTTACATGATTATTTGTGCCTATTTTGGAGGAATTCCAAGATTGATACATCAAGTATGTGTCGTAAGACCAATTAGATCTAATGAGACTTAGATTGATGCTATGGGATTAGATACGTGTCCATAATTGGACATGAGTAGAGCGTATCATAATATTTTATGATACAGTGTGATACATAGTTTATTTTGGGTGATTTGTATTTATTCTCTTCAATTCCTATTGTAACTAGTTATATTAGTTATTATTATATGTAATTGAGATGTATATATGTTAATTATGGAGAATTGAGAGTTTTGGCATCTCATTTGGGGGAGTATCATGGGTATCCTAATGATACATCATAGGTGTTTGTTGAATTGGCTATTAATTAGTATGAATATATATATATATATATATATATATATATATATATATATATATATATATATATATATATAAGAGGGTGTGCACTTATGTGTTGGTGGTGATGTAGTAGCTGAGGTGTTGTGTGTTCAACTGGGAGCAGGGAATAATGTGAGTATCATGTATTGCTTGTAAGTGTGATGGTATCACAGTTTGAATTTCAGGAAGGGGCGCTTGGCGGGTACTACAGTGCAATGCAGGTAGTACAACACTGATGGGAGCTCAGGTAAGGGCCTGTGTAGGCCATATAGAACTCGAGTAAGGTTACTGCTATGTCAACGAGAGGGAAATTTGTTGCTTGCAGACTTTTTGCTGTAGGTATAGGACTGCAATGACTGCAGTAGCAGTCAGTAAGGGGGAGAAGTTGTGGGCACAACCAAGTACCAATGCAGGCTACAGTGGAAGAGATGCACTACATCAAGTGTAGTGGTTTAGTGAAGGGATTTAGTGCTCAAATGTTCATGTGTGTCATTGTGTGTGTATGTAGGGGGGAGGGGTTAGTGAGGAGTTGGTATCAGATATTAAGTGTACAGAATATGAGAGGGGCTCAGGTAGGTGAGGTTGATCACTAGCAGTATCAGAAAGTTAAGTTGGGGAGGGGGTTCAGTTCTGATGGCAGCAACATTAACAATAATATAAGTATGAATGTAGTAGGGGAAGGGGTTCCTATTTGATATGCAGACATTAGGTGAATGGTGATGTGTGGGTATCTAATACCTAGTTGGGTATTCTTTGATTACCAAGTGTATTAGTGCACTTGCATATCTTAGAAGGCTAAGGTCTGATACCTGATAGGTACCTATAAGTAATGTGCCTGTGTATTGAGAAGTGAAGGGGTGTGCAGGCATAAGTTAATGCACTATGCAGTGGTATGCCATTGCATCATCAGTGCACCTGTGCATAAGTGTAATGTATTTGCAGTATAATTTAGTGAGGGTTAGAGATGTAGCTAAGGTATTGGTTAGTTATAGAGGCTTGGGTTAGATATGATACCTAGTGCCAATTGGCTAGTATAGTTACCTACCAATAAGGTATTGATACCAATGATTGGTATAGATAATAGTAGTACTAACTAAGATACTCTAATATAGATGTAATTAGTATGTTAATGAGTAGGTATGTAAATACCTTAGTATTAATGACTAGTATAACTAATACCCCAAGTTATGAACTTAGAAACCTAAGTATAACATAGTATTCATTAGTTTAGACTTGAAATCAATCTAGAAGCTAGGTTTGGACCCAATATCAAGGTATTGGTCTAGTTGGACATAGTTTGACTAGTGTGACCTAGTATAGACCTAGAAAATCATATTTAGTGCATTTATGGCTCATTTATAGCTCATTTATCATTCTTTATGCCCATTGACATGATATTCATATATAGGTGTGTGTGACACCAGCTCAAATACCGAGTCATACTTGTTGCTCAGGACCACAAACAAGTACATTCTCTGATAGTTTACTTATTTGATAGTCTCTATGTTTTATGTATTTAGTATTGAGATATTTAATTCCTGACACGATGGTTACATGGATTGGTATACCTGGATCTTGGTCATGAGATATTGTTGTTGTGATGACTCAGTGATCACCTTGTCGTGCTTCATGATTACTCAGTGATTACCGTGATATCTTAGTGATTATATAGACCGTGATCATAGTGCATGATATTATAGATCGTATCGTGTGATATACGTGTTATAACATATCATGATTTGGATCCGTGTACTAGTCGGGGGTTGGAAAAGTATTAATGGATATGTGATCATATCTTATAGCCCGTGGTTTAGTGTAGCCCGTGATAGTTAGCAGATCATGTAACTCACGTGTGATCACGCTAGCTCACCTTTTATATATAGCCCGTGTTAAGCCCAAGCCGATCATATTATATTACTAATATTTTAAGGCATATTTATTATATTATTTTTTTTATTCCAGTTTATTACATTGATATTCTTTACCATATTGTTCTCAGATTATTGCCATTATTTACCATGATATTACTTCCATAATTTATTTTTATTGCTATTACTATTTCATAGTTTCTGTCAATTATTGAAACTGATATTGGGTTGTACTTTACTCCAATCCTGATTGGATATATTTTTTAGATGATTCATTAGATGACTGATGTCCTACGCAATACGGTCCACAGGATGGTGAGACAGTTGTGATAGCACCCATAGAGCCTATTGAGATAGTACCAGCAGTCGATGAGACTTAGCTAGTTCCTTTATGATATTGTATATGTCAGTTAGATACTTTTGACATGTATTATATTTGAGATCATTGTGTTAAGATTGGACTTGGACTTGTGATGTATTTGACTGTATTTCTTTCCTTCTATTCCATATCGTTTCATATCTTCCTCTAGTTTATTATTATTATTGAGTATTGTTTACCATTATCATATTATCATATTGTCCTCCATTTGGGAATTGATATATCTTGATAGGTACATTATATATATTGTGTGAGATATTTAGATTGTATAGTTGACCTAGACATCGTTCTACCGTCGATGCCGCGGCATAGGCTGGATGTACCTACGTACTAGTACCCTTACACCGGGTGTGGGTCGTGACAGCAGAGCACTGCCTAGTGTAGTTTACTACTGCCACAAGATGGAAATACAAATGCCTAGTACTCTAGTGCACAAGAATCCCCTCCACTTGCTGCACTAAACACCTGAACACTCACTCATGGATACACTACTACACCTTCACAATACAATTTGCATATCAACCTCAATGTAGGATACAAACATCAATGATACCTTCCTATAGGATACACACATACCAAGTAGGATACAACCCTATAGGATATACCCATACCATTTGATACACACTCACCTCATTGATATACTCATGTATCACACACACATATGATACCAAGCTATATGATACTCAAAACCCAATTGATACACAAGTCTACTCCATGATACCAACACCAACACATCCTCATGATACTCATGGTACACATACTCACATGTACAAATCCTCAAGTTTATGATACCCCTTTGTATCCCATGGTACACATCAATATCCATAGATGAATCATATAATGAAATGACACTTAAAACATAAGGAATATATAACAAATCTAATCATATAGAATATTTGACACTTATGGACACCATTATATATGAATTACTAATTCTAACTGTGTGTATCCTAAAGTATCATCACATAAACACTACGTATCCTATTTAGGACACAAGGACACAAACTTATACCAAAATTAGGCACAAAATTTCTTTGGGGCCGTGTCACAAATATTTGGTGGACACAAATTCGTAGTTAACCCAATTTTACCATTCTAACTTCTAGATCTACTAGGAATTAGTCCTCTACAATATAGTTCATCTCTTAGAGGGTTAGGTCTACCTATTAGGGGTCTCCTACTAGATCTAATTAGAATTTCACTATAGAATTTGAGGGAAAAGTGATAATTACCTATTGGGAGTAAATTTCTAATGTAGATCAACAAATTGAGGACACAAGAAAGGTGAATTGGACATGATACTCCTTGCTTGGTACCCTTTCCAAACTTCTCTTGTGCTCCCAAGCTCTAGCTCTCCATTGGAAGGAGAATTGAAGGTCAAATGGGTTAATTTAGGATGGTGGAAGAGAAATTAGGGTTTGTAGTTGGGTTGGAAGGTAGAGATGATGACTTGGGAAAGAAGATGATGTGATGGAGTAAAATAAAATGGAGGGAATGGGCTAGGGGGCCGGCCGCTATAGGAGGGTATGTGAGTTGGTGATAATTACATGTTTGCCACTCTCCACTCTAATTTGAATTTTAGATCCAATGAGAAAGGAATCAATTAGATATGATGTAATCTCATTAGTTAGGAAATAAATATTCTATCCATGACTAATATATCATTAAACACTAATCCAAACTAATTAAATTAGTACAACGAACATTTATTTAGAAAATAAAATTAAGTTGACAAAATAATCCTAATTTCATATTTTTAAAAATGGAGGTTACAGTGGACAAGAATGTGTACAATCAGATCGCTAAGATTGAGCACATAAGAACATTATAAGAGAAGCTAGAATCTTTGTACGCAAAAAAGATCAGGATAAAGAAGTTGTTTATGATCCGACAGATGATGGCTTTGAGATACACAGATGGTTCGTCCATTATGAATCACTCGAGTCAGTTCCATGGTATGGTTGACCAGTTATCCTCTATGAGAGTGAAGTTCGACGATGAAGTTCTGGGACTGTAGTTTCTATGTTCATTGCCAGACTCGTGGAAGACCGTACAAGTTCGCCAAGAGCTTGGTGTTAAATAAAGATACAAAGAAAATCTTAAGGCACTTCATCCACATTCTATTCAGCGGTGCTTGTTTTAGAGAGTCATGACATGAGTAAAAGCAAGGGTCTGAATGGTACCAGAGACAAGATGTCACACCCCTCTCCCAGAATACTAGGTAAATACAAGGACTAACATGGCCAACCGTACCTTACAGAATATCGAAGTAAGCTGCAATATGTTAAGGTTGTCTAGAAGATATATGGGTGAACTCTAGCATTCTATGACGTCAGTCCTAAGGTCGACAAATCCTAGTATCTCAATCCATCAACACAAGTACAAGAATATATCATATATGAAAGTAAAAAGGTGTCCCAAATTACCATGAAGCTAGTGAATAAAAAATGCTGTACTAGCAGAGCATAATTATACATGATCAAATATACCAGCCATGGTCTAATATATACATCATGTTGACCAAAGTCAGAGAAGTAATCTCAAAAGAAGGGGCTAACACTGCCTCTTGCTAAAATACCACAAAATGAGATAACACTATGAGGGGTGGAGGAAGGAAACCCACTCGCGAGCTTCGGCCGCAGTCTTACGAGTACGAGCAATCTTATTGGAAGTGCTGTGAAGCTTGGTTCTCCTCGGGATAATCTGGCCATACAAAACCAGTGGGGTCAAAACCCCAAGCAACAAGTACTATAAAGGAGCTTAAGTGATAGACCAAACATATCACAACATTAGCAGAAAAGAGACATAAGAATAAATAAAGGTCGAGACTTGTACGGTAACAATGTATTTATCTCAAAATATAATGATATAACTGATAACAAGTGCTAAGATGAATGTAAGGTGACGAGCGACAAGAGGGCATAGGAACTACTCTGGATTGGGACCACAACCCTTAAACCAAATAAGGACCGGGGTTGTAGTCCTTCACCCGAGAAGGACTTTGCACTTTAACCACTCGTCGAGAGAAAAGAAACTAGAAGAGTGAGTTATAGTGAAAGTAATATCATTCATTGCACAACAAAACAAGTCTATAGCTTGCTACAATTAATTAGCTAGGGTTGTTACAGGCATTAATTACTAAATGCATATTTTAAGAATATTGCTACCACTGACACTGTAGTCAACTCGGATGGCCAAGGGTACGTTTGTCGAGTAACTTAAATGCACATTCAACAATACTACAGCATAACTAGTTACTTTTCATAAACAAAAATTCAAGCTTGTAAGCATAAACTAAAGCTTGTGAACAGAAACTTAAACTTGTGAATCATAAACTTGTCTTATAAACAAAAACTTGTCTTGTAATGTGTCATAGCACGCGTAAACTTGGTCAGTCATGGAGCCCTTGCCTAGTATGGTGATTCCATGCTACATGGGGCCCTTGGAGATCGGGGTAGCCGGTAGCGTAATATTCTTTCCTCCCAATGATCTAGGTGAGTTTTATCTTGTTTAATCATTACTAAATTATTTCATATCACTACCCCATTTCCAGAGCAGGGTATTTTTTTTAATTTGATTAATTGTATATTTATCATAAATATTTGTATTAATATTTAATTGTTGGTTGTATTATTTTTTATTAGTTATTTTAGTGTTTTGGCTAGCCTGGACCCATGTCAGACCCTAGTGGACCCATGCCAGACCCAACCAACACCCTTGTTAGACTTATTTATTAGCTTAGAATAGTTATTTATATTTTTATTAGTTAAGTTGAAGTGATTAAGAATTTATTAGAGTGCATTTGGAACCCCAAACCCAAATCCCAATTAGAATGACTTAAGAGAGGGGCATTTTAGTCATTTTGACTAACCCTAACACAAACCCTAACCCATTTCCTACTTCTTAGCCGATCATGACCAGTAGACCCCCCTCCCTTTCATTTATTTTCTTCTTCTTCTTCTTCTTCTTCTTCTTCTTCTTCTTCTTCTTCTTCTTCTTCTTCTTCTTCTCCACTCCTTTCTTCTTCTTCCTTCTTCCAAATTTCTCATTCCAAGTAAGTTTTTCTATTTTTTTTCTCTTCCTTCTTCTATTTTCTTCCATCAATGTAACCCTAACCCTTTGCTTTCCCCTAACCTTTATGTGTAGAGCTTAGATTTGGTGTTGGAGCTTGGATTGGAAGCTTGGAAGCTTGGTGTGGTGAATTTGGGGCTTTTTGGAGACTTTGGCTTGAGATTCCAACTCCCAAAATATAAACCCTAATTTTTCTTCTTGTAATTACTCTAATATAGTATAATTAGTAGTTTAGAACCTTTCTAGACCTTAGGACTACCCGTGGGAGGAAGTTGAAGCTTGTTTGGATGTGTTTGGAGACTTTGACATTATGTTTTATGTCAATTTTGGGTGAAATCCGAGATTAGCCCAATTTTTGGTGTTGCCCTAGGTTAGACGGACCTAGGTAGACGTGCTTGGGTGTCTTGAGGATGAGTACGTGTCTCCGTTCAAACACGTGAAGTCGTGTCGCGGAGAAATGGGCGTTTCGGGCGATTTGGGGTTTTTTTCGTCGTCGTAGGTCCTATGTGCGTGCGCATTTTTGCCACGGACCTAGAATCGATGAGTTAGCATTTTTTTTAGGTTTTAGCCATCGATTAGAACTCGTGGGTATATTTTGGGCTAATTTCGAGTAGATTTGGTGTGCGTTTCACGAGATTTTGTGAACCGTACTCCACGTGTTCGTCGAAATGACCAAATGGCCATTTCGACTTGGTTTCTAGGTTTCGGGCTTGTGCGCGTGTTAGTTTAGATTCGGGGAGTGTGTATTAGAGTTTTTGAGTATATATTTATATGTATGTATATATATATATTTATTTTTGGGTGTAGGGGTGAGTGTGGTTGAGTCTGTGTGTTGGTGTTTGTGTATGTGTAGGTGTGTGTAGTTATATGTTTGTGTGTATATATATATATGTGTATGTGTTTCTATATATATATATATGTGTGTGTGTATTTGTATATATATATATATGTTTATGTGTGTGTAGTTGTGTGAGTGTTTGTGTGAGAGTTTGTGAGTGTGAGTGTGTGTTTGTGAGCGTGTGTGTGAGTGTGGATATGTATTTATGTATATATATATATATATGTATAGTAGTGTGTGTATCTATATATATATGGTAGTGTGTGTATATATATATGTGTGTTTGTGTGTATATATATATAAGTATCAAGGTATGTGTGTGTTAGTTTGTGTCGAGGTATATGTATCAGAGTGTGTGTGCTTGTGTGTCTGTGTGTGTGTGTGGTATGTCGCGAGGGAGAGAGGTTGAGAGTGAGCGAAGCCGCAGTGGCTGCAGCGCCGCGGCAGCAGCGATAGTGCGCCGCGGCAGCGCTGTGTGCAGCTACAGCAGCAGCAGCAGCATCTGCGTGCAGGCGCAGCAGTGCCACGGCAGCGTCGCGGCAACAACGGCAGCGCATTCAGCAGCGCGCGCGCGCTCCAGCTAGCTTCCCCCTGCTTTTATATATATATATATATATATATATATATATATATATATATAGAGATATATATTGCCTAGATAAGTATATATGTATGATATATAGATAGAGATGGTTATATATATATATATGTGAGATGTGTGGATATATGTATATGTGTATGTGGATATATATATATATATATATAGAGAGAGAGATATGTAGGTATATATGCATATGTGTTATATATATAATTGCCTAGATATATAGCTAGGTGTATATATTTATATAGATAGTTAGCTAGTTAGTTAGTGTTAGAGTAAGGTAGGTATCTCAATACCTTGAGATACCAAGGTATTGAGGGTAGTGAGGTGAGGTAAGGTATTAAGGTAGCCTAATACTAAGTTATATATATATATATATATATATATATATATATATATATATATATATATATATATATTGATGATATATATAAGTAAATATTATAGATAGATAGCTAGTTAGTTAGAGTTAGAGGATAAGGTATCCGGGTAAGGTATCTCAATACCTTGAGATACCAAGGTATTGAGATAAGTTGGGTATCGGGGGTAAGGTATTGAGGTGTTTACCTATACACTAGATTATATATATATATATATATATATATATATATATATATATATATATATATATATATATATATATATATATATATATATATATATAGTTAGATATATATTATATATATAGTAGTGTATATATAAGTGTATATATATGGATAGATAGATAGTTAGCTAGTGTTAGTGAGGGGTAAGGCTTGAGTATCTTAATACCTTGAGATACTCAAGGTATTGAGTATCGGGGCAAGGTATTGAGTTTTAGCCTAGGATTGAGGTTAGAGATGCTTATATATATATATATATATATATATATATATATATATATATATATATATATATATATATATATATATATATATATATATGTGCTAGTATATATTATAGAGGGTATAGGGGCGTATAACATAGGTTGAGGTATCGGATACCGAAGGTATCCCGGTATCTCAAGGAGGCGAGTTTGAGGGTTTATTAGCTTAATGACCTAGTTTTGACCTAGAATTTTAGGGGCACCCTAGTTTAACCTAGATTTGACCGTAGTTGACCCGGTTGACCGCCAAAGTCAATATTTGACCTAGTTTTGACCCAGAGTTAACTTTTTGGACCCATAGTTGACTTTTTGGCCCAGTTTTCATCGGTTTGATCCGTTTGACCTAGAACGACCCTAGAAGCCTATTTTTAGTTATTTTATATCTGTTTAACTCTTTAGAATACTGTTTAACCTTGTTTTTCGCAATAGGTCCTTGCGACACCAGTTCGGTTCGCTAGTTGCTCAGGACGTCAAGCGAGTACATTCTCTGATAGTTTTCATTATCTGATGATTATTATGATTCAGCTTCTAGTATAGTATCATCTAATTTTCTGGCACGACACGGATTAGTATTTCTGGATTCATTTACTTGCGACACGTATATTTTATGTTTCTGGCCTCTATTCTGGAATCACCTACTGGCATCACTACAGGCATCACTACAGACATCACTCATGTTTCTGGTTGGACTCATACTTGGTTTACGTGTCGGGTCTTGGATTCACTTGTACTAGTCGAAGCGGGGAAATATTCGAGTAGACATGTAAATATTCCTAACTGGAATCACTGTAATTACCCCCTCTGGTCTAATCTGGAAAGATAGCAGCCGCACACCCAGTGTGTAGTGAGCCGTACTTACCCCTAGCCGTTTACATGTCGAAACAGGTATTTCAAAGACACGCGTTCATTCTTTCTAGTCTGGACTCTCTTGCATTTCTTGCTGGTCTCACTTATAGTTTCTGGACTTGACTCATTACATGTATTTCTTGCTGGACTCACTACACGTTCTTGTGCACATACTTGCTCTTAGTTTAGATTTCTTGTATCCTACAGTTATTACTATCTTGCATATGATATTCATGCATCTTTACCTTTATGCACCAGTGATATATATATATATTTCTTGTTCATACTTTATTTTATTCTCCTTGCTACTTGCTACAACTGTTTTATAGTTTTTATCATTTAACTGGAACTGCTGTTAGAGGTGTACTTGCTCCAATCCTGACTGGATATATTTTTCAGAGGATCTGGAGGATTGGTGTCCAATATTTTATGGACCTCAGCCTGTCGATGGTGCAGACAGGGACCCCCTAGTTTAGGAGTAATTTCTGGGTTGGTAGCTGGGACTAGGACCTCAGTTGTTGTTTTTATTATCTTTTGGTACCAGATTTGTCCCCGGTTTTGGATTGAGACCTTGTATTATATTTGATTCAGGATATTATTGTATTATTATTATTATTGTGGTTGTTTTTAGCTGCAGTTGTTTAGACTTTGTAGTTGTTAGCCTTCTTTGTTATCTTATCGTGCTTAGATTCGTGATTGAGTACTTGTGATTATCTTTATCATATTGTTCCTCCGTTTGGAGTTGAGATCTTGACAGGTATATAAATTATTTGTGTGAGATTATTAGCTAGATAGTAGACGTAGACAGCGTTCTACCGCCGATGCTGCGACGTATGCTGGACGTACCCACGGCTCATGTCCGATTTTTTGGGTGCGGGTCGTGACATTTCAAGTTATTGAGTCGTGGATACTTGAGAACTTCCTAGAATGGCGAGTCACGAGTACGAGCTTTTAACAAGTTATCGTATCCACGACACGCGATACATGAGGCAATACTCATACACGATTTCTCGATGGCAAAATGCAATGAATTATCATACACAAATATTTGCACGGTGCCGTGAGGATCCAAATCACGTATTAATATAGGGAAGCACAACATCCAACTATGCTCCAATACTCAATTGGACTAAAATAGTTTAAGCATTAGAAAAATGATATATTATAGTAAATTGAGGATAACTCTCACATGTGAACTCCAAATGAGGTGATTCAAAAAGATTTAGAAATGCAAGACAGAGATCTACTAACTTTTATGTTTTGAGTTTGCAAGATTCTAGCTAGAAAATAGCTTAAATAGGCAAAATCAGGCAATTGGGTCACCATGCGCGCAGCATGAATTCTCTGTACGGCGTACTGCTGCGGCATGAAACTTCATGCACGACGCACTATTGCGGCATAAAACTCCATGTGCGGCGTACTCCGCGCGACATGAAAGTGATGCGTGACGCATCAATGCGCGACGCATTATTGCGACAAGAAGCTTCATGTGCAGCGCACTGCTGTGGCATGAAAATTCATGTGCGGTGCACTACTGTGCGTCACTATTCCTTGTCCCTGTCATACAGGCCCGAGAACGAAGCTCCAAAAATTGTTTGGCCATAAAAACTTCAATTTAACTCTAAATTAAGCGATTCAAAAGCCAAAATGCTCAAAATAGAAAGCTCTATCAAATAGAACAACTAGTTTTAGAAAATTATAAGTTTTAATAGATCAAACCAAGGAAAAACTTATAGAATAAAATTCTAAGTTGAAACTCAGATCTAAACAAATCTATACATCAAAATCTAAAACTCCAAGAACTAAAGTAGATGAGAACATCAAGTAGAACATTTTTTATCAAACATATTTTTTTAATTAACACAAATAAGAAAAAAATCTAAATATCTATGGCTTCATCATTGAACAAGATGTACTTGCTTTGGGCAGCTTCTATCCTCTACCTCTCACGGTCTAAGTCACAACAACTTCTCCATAGGGTTAGGGTTTGGCTAGAGGGAGCTTGAAGGGGAGAAGGAAGAAGGAAGCAAGAAGAGTGTAATGATAAAATGAGTGAGGAGAGAGAAATACTCATATATATACTAAGAGAAGAGAAATATAGTTTAGTTATTGGTTCAACCAAATGAACCAAACCAGGTGTCCATTCTACATGCAGATCCTAAACCGGGTCTATGGCAATACCAATAGATGTTCTATTGGTCTCGGGTAGTCTCTCTCAGCAGAAAAAATAAAATAAATAAAATGACATGAACCAACACTAAGAATGACAGCAAGAATACATTATCAGGAAAAGTTAAATTCTAGAAACACAAGAAATACTAAATCTGGAATCGAGTGTAACATAAGAGCAGGGGTAAGTTCAAGAGTCAGTACAAAGACTCCGAGTACAATCATTGTGGCAAGAATGACCACATCAAGCAAAATTGTTTCACTTGAAAGAGAGAGATGAAGGGCAAAAAATGGAAAGTATAGTAAGAACACAACAATGGTTGCCTCAGTGCATGGAGGCAATGTCATTATTGTGGGTGATGAGGTATTCAATAACCTCGCCTGTGATGACAGTTCTTTGTTGATACTCAGGGACTTCAGCACACGCATATAATAATAAGACACTATTTACTATATACACAACATAAGACTGTTGAGTGTTCAAGATGGACAACAGAATGTGTGAAAGGCTATTGATATTGGATATATGCATTTAACGACAAATACACGAAAAACTTTTGTGCTCAAGCGTATTTGTTATGTCCCAGATATCCGTTTTAACCTGGTCTCGGTTTGAAGATTGGATGATGAGGGATTCTTTAATCTCTTTAAGAACTATCAGTAAAGTTTTTTCGAGGTTCATTGGTGATTGCCAATTGAAGCAAAAAATCTAGTTTTATTATATGGAAGGGAGTTCACATGGGGTACAAGAGGTGAATACAGTCATTGATGTGTCTACAAAACTGTGACATGAGCGGCTTAGCCATATCAGTGAGAAAGAAATGAGCTAGTTATTGAATAAAAGTGATTACGAGACTAAAGTCTATAAAATTGGAGATATATACGCTACATGGTTTAAAAGCAAAATTGGGTGTCAATCCCCCTATGCAGCCCAATACCTATTATGAATAATAAATTCAGAGAATAACTCCATATTAAATGGACGGTTACAAAACCCACCACTAAATAACATTTATGCTTCATGAGCAACGAGCAACCAATTTAGTGTAGCACAAACAACAATTTTATGCTGAAATGCAGCTCCGTACGAAGCATCCACGCACAAAACCCACGCAGATTGCCCATGTGGCACCCACACGCTCTGTTCGTGCCACTTCATGCGTACCCGTGTAGTGCTTGCATTACGCCATACTGTGATGACCCGTGCTTCCTCCATGCTGCGCTACGCTGCTCCGTGCGATAACTCATGCGGCAATGAGCAAAAATGACACAACTTCGCACAAAAGCGTCATCTTGCGTCCGCATACTTGCAAACTTTGTAACTTTGAGCAAAAGTACCATCTTGCGTCCGATACGTACGTACAAAGTGCGCCATTAAACCACCACTTTGTGCCCTTTGTCCGAGTCGCGCTCCTAAGAAAAATTTCAAAGAAATGAGTGACAAAAAATGTAAATATTTCTTTGATGATTCTAACCTTGTCCTCTAAGCAATTACTCTAATATCTTAACCACATGGACTACTACATCCCATCTCCATAACTCAATAAAAGATAAATCTTATGTTGAAATAGACAGTTGATGTTGGAGTTATCCAATAATTAAGGGCCACACATGTAAAATTAATTGTGGTGTTGCTATGTAAATAATTAAGTCAAATTAAAGTAGTATAATTAAAAAAAAGGTTTAAGGATATAATTGTCATGGAGATATTGTATAGATATATCTACCTTAGGGTCTGCCCGATTTGAGAGGAAAAAAATAAGAAAGGTTAAGTAGGATTAAGTTAGGTAGAGTTAAGTGAGGGAGAGGGGAGTCAATTCATATAACCTTGCTTGGATTGGAGGGAGAGTTAAGTGGGGTGTATTTAATAACTCTTGCTTGGATTGGAGTTTTTGGATGAAGGGAAGAGTTAAGTGGGGTATATTTATGACTTTTAAACAAAACCACTAACTTCGCCCTCGTTAATCCCTCGATTTGGGGGGTTAAAAATGGACAAAAGAGGATTAAACAAAGCCCCACTTGACCCTCTATTACTCTTCCTCAAACCAAGCATAGTTCTTTTTTACCCTCACTTAACTCTCTAAACCCTCAATCCAAGCAGACCCTTCGAGATAAATCTAATTTGATGTAGAGCCAAATTAAAAATACCTAAAACCTAGAATATACATATATGTATTCATTAGGGATTATGGTCTCCAACTAATACGACCATAGAGAAGGTTTTCTCTTTTTCTCTTCTGCATCCCCATCAACAAAGAGAGGGACAAATGATTCATCTTTGTCATTAAGGGTCATATTAAGTTGGATGATTGAACCGCATAAAGAGACATTCACTACAAGATCCATCAAGCCAAGCAATGGATTCAGGTATACTTCCACAATTATTTATCATCTTCATCTCATGAATCAATGGATAAAATATAACAATTGGTATCAAAGTCTCCCCTGTTTGATTCATGAGTTTGAAGTTTCAGATTCAATTTTGTTGTTGTTTAGGAACCCTAGATCGTTCAATCTAATTTAATTTAGGTTTTCGATTGTTCAATAATTTTTTTAGGGTTTCCGTCATAAGGGATCTTTGTATTTTGTGTTGTTTGATCCTGGCACTTCTTATTGGGCTTATAGAAAATGAAAGATATATAAGCTATGTTGAGTAATATAATTAAGGTACATGAATTGAAGCTTATAATATTGTTGAGGATTTATAACTTGCCTTTATTTTGGGAAGTTCAACTCGTCAGTTGGTGGTGTCCGAGATGCTTGGATGTAAACTTGAGATTATTGAACAAGAAGAAATATCCTTATGTATATTGTAACTACCACTTTTCAACATAGAAATATTTTATTAATTTTGCATGATGATTATTATTTTTATTATATTATTTTATATTAGTGGTTGCCTAGAATTATATTAGTGATAGTTAGTGGCTAACCAATTAGAATTTGCAAGTGTTAATTAGTGCTAATTTTTGCTAGTCAAGACGTTAGCAATTAGAATTGATTAAGTTTAGTGTCATGAAAGAAATATTATTTTTTAGTCGTAGAGATTCCTTACTTTAGTTAAATTAGATTCTATTCATGACAAATGAAGATGGAATTTTGAGTCATATCAAACTAAACCTAAACCTAACCCTAACGAAAAGTCTATATAAACCTCTTTATTCATGAATGACCTCCATTTATTTCGATTAGTTCATCCTAAAACTTGGGAGTAAACCCTAATTTCTCACTCCTAACCTCATCCCTCTTATTCTCATTTTTCAAGGAGGCTAAGGAGCTTGTTATTATTAGAGGAAGCTTAAAGAGGAGTCCAAGTGTTGAGGATCGTGTCTGCTTCATCTTTCTCATGTCCAAATTCAGAGTTCTTCAAGGAGGTCACTCAAAACCTAGATAATTCTCTATTTTCCACTATATTTATGGCCAAGAACACCCATTGGACCAACATAAACCCTCCCATAGGTAGAATTTGCTTTCTATGGCTAGATCTAGGTGCTAGAAGCCCTCATTTAGCTAGATCTATGATTCTTCTTGTGGAATATTATTTTGTGCCTCAAATTTGGAGGTTTTGTCTAATTAGTGTCACTCTTCACTAAATAATAGATATATATATATATATATATATATATATATATATATATATATATATATATATATATATATATATATATATATATATATATATGTGTGTGTGTGTGTGTGTGTGTGTGTGTGTGTGTGTGTGTGTTTTATATTTTATTGGGCATTGGAGTGGTGTATCATGGAGTGATACACAATGGTGCACACCATGTGTTCGATATTGGGTTGTGTTGATGTGAGGTATGTCTTGTGCATATATACAAGTGTTATATATATATACACACACACACACACACACACACACACACACACACACACACACACACATATATGTGTGTGTGTGTGTGTGTGCGTGTGTTCGTGTATGTGTTTGTGATTTATATATGGAAGTGTGAGTACTAACACGTGTATATTGGAAGAGTGTGAATAGCTTGTGCTCAGATTTGGTGTACAGGTTGGGGTATCACCATAGTGGGTTTCATTTCAGTTCAAAACTGAACTAATAGGGGTTCGGGTAATGGCCAATTAGCTTGCTGTATTGCAGCAAACCTTGGGGGTTCAATTGTATTGTGGTTGCTATTGTACTAAGGACTGCAAGTGAAGAGGGGAAAACCCGAATTTGGACCACTAGGTGTTTGTAGAAATATTTCATAGGGGTTTTTGGAGTGGGAAGCATGTTTTGAGAGGGTTGGTGTATCCAAAATTGGATACATAATGGTCGGGTCAAGGTACACCATGATACGCATGGCTAGATGTCACTACCACATTTCAAGTTTAGGACATTAGTGTAATTTCCCCTGTTTAATTTAATTATGTAAATAATTAGTGTGATAAGTTTTATTAAATAATTATGTGATGTTCTTGATGTTTGGTTTTGGTTAAACCCTAGAAACTCATTAGGTCTAACCCTAATGACTAAACCCTAATTTGGATCCAATTTCTAGAGAAACCCTAAATTCCAATTTTAGTTTTTGGATTTAAAACCCTATAGATGACTAAACCCTAGTTAATTAAATTCTTCATGACTTAACATGGAAGATTAATTAATCCTTTGTATTTGAAACCCTAACCCTAGCCTATATAATGAAGGGGAGGCTCCCTCAACCCTTTCCTTCATGAAAAAAACCTAAACCTAGCCTCCATTAAAGAAAAACTATTTTCTCCCACAAATTTCAGAATCTCAAGCCCTAGGAAGTCCATTCCTCCTCCATCAAAAGGGAATCAAGGAGCTTGGACCAAGAAGACTTGGAGAAAGGAAATCTACATTGGGAAACCATCTCCCAATAGGTGAGAATCCAATTTTTATCCATTTTAATTCTATTTTTCTTTGATTGTTGGCCATTAGGAACCCACCTTATTGTGTAGATTCTGATTTCTAGGGTTCTACATGAAGAGCTAGGAGAAATTAGGTTTTTGGTGACCTACGTTTATTTTCCCCCAAATTTTAGGAACCCTAACCCTAGGGGTTTGCTTGTAGTCGGATTACATCTTCCACGTATGGGTTTAGATCTCGGTTCTTAGGATTTTGGTTGAGGATTCATGGGTTCTTGAGTAAACCCGATTTTTTTGTACTTTTTGTGTTTGTTGAAATAATTATTAGGGGTTTCTGTGAGCACTGTGCAGTCGGGATTGAACTAGCTGTATTTGGTTTCCACTGTGCAGTGTGAAGTGTAGAGGAGAGGGTTTCTTTGTGCAGTTCTAAAATAAACAGTGTCTTGGTTTTGAGATTTATACCTGTGTCTGTGAATGTGTGTCCCAGTACCTGTGTAGCATATACCTGTGTCAGTGTGTGAGCTCGAGTTTGTGTATATCTGCAACAACTGTGGGTGAGTGTACCTAGTGAACCTAGGTGACAGTGTGCCTGAGAATGTGTGATACTGTGGGGAGTAGTTCCCTGTGTAGAGTCGAGTTTTCTGGGTTGTGTTGGTGTTCAGTGTTCAGTAGCAGTAGTTGGAGGAAAAGGGTATTCTGTGTGTAGACCTGTGAGTGTGAGTGTGAGTGAGTGTTGTGTGTGTAAGTGAGCAGTTGAATTGAGTGTGTGTGCAACCTGTGAGTGTGAGTGTCTGTGTATCAGTGAGAACAATGTGTGTGTGAGTGTAACAGTGTGTAAGTGTAGCTGTGTGTGAGTGATGCAGTAATTTGGGTATCAGTGAGTGAATACCTGTGTGTACCTGTGAGTGAGTATTGCGAGTAATTCAGTGAGTAAGAGAGCCTGTGTGTGGATGTGTATCAGTGACTGTGTGTTCTGTATAGGGGTATCAGCAGTGAGTTGAGTTTGAGTATCAATAAAATTCCTGATGCCTGTGGGTGTGGTTGTGTGAGTGAGGGTAGCAGAAATCATAGGGAGACCTCGGTAGCTAACAACAAGGTGGGGAGTTACATCTCAGATATCAGAGGGAGTGTCATAAGATTATCTTAAGTGTATTAAATTTATAAGCATCGAGTATGGTCAGATATGTCTAGATGAGTATGGACTTGTGTTGCAATCAGTGGTGAGTTGAGTGGGACTGTACACACTAATGCTTTTGTGTCAGTTAGGGTGTGAAGAAATGTATAGTTCAGCAGGTATCACTGGTATCAGTGCAGGACACAGTGAGTTTAGTCAGTTTCAGTTATTTAGCAGGTATCTTGGGTTGGGATTCAAGGTATTAGAGCTAGTTACTTAATGATTAAGGTAATTGGTTAGTATCAGTAGGTATTACTTTAGTGAGCAGTTAAGGCACTAAGTAATACAGGTATACACATAAGTGAGATAATTATATATATTATTGGTATATACAACACATCTTATTAGCTAGAAAACCCTATTATACTTATATCCTTTGGAATTGGCCTAGTATGAGACCAAGTTGACTAGTATTGACCAGAAGTTCTAGTATAACCTAGAGGTCTCATATTTAAATTAGTTAAATATGTTATTTCCTTTAATTCAGTATTTGATATTTATATTCCACAATTAGGTCTTTGTGACTCCATTTTGGACATCGATCCTCGCATATTCATCGGGACCGCAGGCGAGTACATTCTCTGACAGTTTTCGTTTTGTTGATTACTTCTATAAATCTAGTTGTATTACATACTTGATTCTGACACTGTGGATACACGGGTTAGCACCCTAGATACCCGTCATGAGAAGTCGTGATTGGAATCCATCCTGCTAGCTGGGGATAGAGAAATATTAGTAGATTATGTGATCATATCCAAACTCTACATGCATCATAGCTCACCCCACATCTCACGTCGGGTGCAGCCTGACCATTTACATGCTTCATAGCTGTTATATATGATTAGCCTGACCATTACATGCATCATAGCTAACCAGATGGTTAGCCTGACCTACAAGAATCATAGCTAATCATATGTAACCAGCCTGATCTAGTCCCAAGCCGATCACATAATAAACTGATATTTCAAACACTTAGCTAGATGTTTATTCTTTATTTCAGATTCACTTGTTCTATCATTCACTGTATATTGTTCATTGCTAGATGTTCTATTGTCTATTTCATATTCTCTAGTACTCTATATTTTCAGTATTTATTTCATCTTGTATTCCTTACACTGTTTTATAGTTTTTGTCAACATAAATGAAACTACTGTTAATGTTTGTGCTTCGCTCCAATCCTGACTGGATAACATTTTCAGAGGACTTGGAGGATTTTTGCCCCACCCACTACCGCCCGGGACTAGAGGGAGATTTTATACCAGAAATCCCTGAGGAGTTGCCCATTCTAGAGGAGATCCTACCTGCCTACACTTAGACTATTCTATTTTTATGTATTATTGTATTTAGACTGAGCTTGAGTTGTATTATTATTTATGACTTTTGAGGACAACTAGACTCAGGACTTGTGATGTACTTATTTGTGTTGACTTATGATAGAACTCTTTATTCCCATTTATCATCGTGTCAATTACTTTCATATAGCTTGTGATTGAGTATATTTATAGAACTGTGGATTCATATTATCATTATCCTTCGTATGGAGTTGAGACTTTTGACAGGATGTGTTATGATTGAGACCTAGACAGCGTTCTACCGCCGATACTGCGGTGTAGGCTGGACGTACCCACGGCTCATGCCCAAATTCTGGGTGCGGGTCGTGACACTAGAATTGGTGAGTCATGTGTATTTGTGTCTCTTGTGTCAATCCTTTATATATTTTATTAGATCTAGTTATTCTATAAGTATACAGGTGTTATATATATAAGTATTTATATATTGTAGATATGGGTTCATATATGTATGGATGTGTATTATATACATGTAATGATAAGGGCATTGTTTGACAACATCATAGCAGTGAAGGAGGAGTTGGAATATTCAAGGACTGATATTGTATCAGTGGTTGCACTATGGGGTTGCTCCCGAACTCTTAGCTCAGGTACTAATAGGTAGGGGATGCTTGGAATGAAAGAGGAGTTGATTAGTAGCATGGGGGGTGTCTGCTACACAGCGGAGTTAAGCTTAAGGGGTGTATCTTGTCTGTGGTGCAATGCAGTGGTGTGTAGTAGGTCGAGGGCCACAATAGTGCCCTCTTTGGTATATTCTGTAATTGTGACATGCAACATTAACTTTTGGGCATTATAGAATGAAGGAAATGGTGTGTTAATCTCGGGATCCTTAACTCAGTGCAATTGAATGAAAATATGTTAGTGAAGACTCAAGTATCAGTCAAGTGAGAAGGGACTGATACAACAACAATAAAGCACATGGTAGAGGAGAGTTGAGACTTGTATTGACCATGTGCAGCAAGCGCACAAGGGTGTGTTGCTTTGAGAAGACTGTGTAGTGCTTTAGAGTTGTACTGCAAGTGAAAGATGGGGGAGAATTAAATGTTCTAGACCTTATGTGTAAGTCGGTAACTGTGAGGAAGTGTCAGTAAGATTGAGGGTGCACTGAGGGTCCATGTGTGGAAATTCTAATGCAACAGTATAATATTGTGCTTAGTTGAGATGAGTTTGTGAGACATGGTTAGGGGAGTGTTTGTGAGTGTTGTGTTGTGATCGTTGTGTGGGTCTGTGTATAATACAGTAGAGGGGAAACTCAGTAGTGTGTTACCTGTGTTAGCAGTGGCATTTAGCAGAAGGCAGTGGATTAAGAAGGTTAGACTTGACTTCAGCCTGTTTTGGTTTTAGATTTCTGTGCAGTGCACTACAATGGTTGCAGTGCACAGATGGAGACTACATCAGGTAGTTGATAGTAAGGTGAAGGCCAATATTAGAAGCAGGTAGGTGGGGGAAACAACAACATGTTGCTGTAGAGAGCATGCAATAAGGTAAGAGTGTGCAGGTATCAGGTGTGGTGTACAGGGTGTATCAATAAAATAGATAGGCATATGAAGTAGGTATTCTAGAGTGAGTACCCTAGATACTTTAGTCTAGTACCTTGTGTCCAAGTATCTGAAAGTGTCAATGGTAGGCATTAAGGTGGGATACAAAGGTATTGGGTAAGTGAGGAGTTATATATATAACTTAGTGTGGTGTTGAGGTCGAATGTTAGTGTAATGTGGAAGAAATACGAGCTAGATATGTGATCAAGAACTATTATCAAGTAGTGTAAATCGTCGTCTACTAGCTAATCATACACTTCACGTATGGTTGAGCTAGTTTTTCCTTAGTGTAAATCATTGAATCTCCCAAGCCGATCACCTATCTATTTAGTATTTCAAAACACATTGTATGTCGTAGTTATCATATTCAATCCATAGATTATACTGCCTTGTACCTGATATTGTAGTTCCTTCTCTTTTATTTCATGTATGCACTGGCTATACCCTTTTGCTGTTATTTCCTGTCTCTCTTTTCACTACCTTATTGAATCAGTTATTACTTTCTCATCGTATATAGCATCCTCTATTTTACCTTTTTGTAGTCTTTGTCAATTAATTGGAACTGTTATTGGTTTGTACTCGTTCCATCTTTTTCAGCCGACGACTTAGAGGACTAGTGTTCCATGTACAACGGACCATAGGAGGGGATATCAAACATGGGCCCTGACACTCTGGAGTGATTGCCAGGAGGTCTAGCCAGAATTATTAGTTATCATAGTTAGTTTTTATTAGCATTTTGGTACCAAATTTGTCTTCGACTTATATTTGACACTTAGTTATTATTGTTATTATTGGATGTTGTTGATGTTTAGACTTTATAGTTATGTTAGACTTCTTTGATATCTTATTGTGCTTTAGATTATGATTGAGTATTTATCATACCATTATTATCATATTGTCCTCGTTCTTGGAGTTAAGATATTATTGACAAATTATATATTGTGTGAGATGATAGTTAGTTAGTGATAACCTAGACAATGTTCTACGCCGATGCTGCGGCGTAGGCTGGACGTACCCACGTACTCGTGCCCCTTCACCGGGTGCGGGTCGTGACACATTTTTGTCGTGACCCATGCAGGTCAGGCTTCACAACTAGTACGATGTCATGGTAGTACAACAACATAGTTATGCTACAGCGAGCCTGCAATAGGATAAGATTGGATAGGATATAAGATACTAGGATGAGAGAGAGAATACTCAATCATAACTAAAAATATTCCAATCTATTAATTCTTGCTGTTCTTATCATTCTGAATATTTCCTTTCTTTGAAATATTACTTTCCTTCTTTGATGATATCGTATCTTGTGCAATATTAATCCCTTTGTTTCGATCTGTCTTTAGGATGCCGCCAAAGACCAGGTCACAACGTTCAGCAGCAGCTTCGGAGAGGTCGACGACTTCTTGACCACCTATCCGAGCATTGCAGACACTGTTCCACCTCCACCAATTCGGAGGGCTAACTCCCCAGTTCAGGTGGGGGCCTCAACTATTTTTGGCGGTCCTCCTTCCCTATCTGTTCAGACGATCATTCTAGCTGCTGCGGAAGGTTATTCTCCTTCTTCTCCAGCAGTTCAGAGGGATATTCCAGTAGTATCAAAGGGTCTTCCACCCCTGCCACCAGTGCCAATTGACAGGGCATTGATATTCGTCATATTCCGAGAGGTGATGGTAGCGCAGCAGAGACAGGTAGATGTACTACTCCAAAGCATTGAGAATGCCCACCAGGTTGCATTGGATACAATAGAGAATGTGGCGTCGCCCTAGCCACATGATGCAAAGTCCAAATCGGGCAACATACAAGATTTCAAGAATTTGGTTCCCCACAACTTTAAGTGGACAGAGGGTATTATCTACGCTGACGACTGGCTCGAGCACCTCTAGCATATTATGTGCTTGTCCCGCCTAGATGAGGACCTGTGGATAGAGGCGACTTGATTGCAGATGTCAGATATTGCTACCACTTGGTTCTGGAATAAACAACATATTTTTGATCCAGGGTTGACATGAGATGGCTTCAAGGATCTGTTCAAGAAGAAGTTCTTCCCACGCACGAAGAAACTCAACCTGGAGCGATAGTTTTAGAAGCTCCAGCAGGAGGGCATGTCGGTAGAGGAGTACGCCGCAGAGTTCGGCAGCCTGAGCAAGTATACGAGGAACATGGTACGAGATCCAGAGGATAGGGTGAGCTATTTCAGGGAGGGCCTAAACTGGGACGTGAAGGCCCTTATTTCTTCAAGCCATTAGACGTACGCGATGATTCTTGCGGAGGCCTGCAAGGTCGAGAGGGACCTGATTTTAAGGTCCAAGAGGGATCAAAAGATAATTGGCAGCTGTAGCGTGGGTCCAACTAAACGACCATATTTTTAGCAGCCGAGGGCATTTCAGCCGCAGCAGTTTCAGGCGCCGATTCATGCTCCAGTACAAGCTCATGTACAACAGGTGCCACAACAGCCTCAGAGGCAGGTGCAAAGGGTTCCTTAATGCAGCTATTACAGGAAGTCTGGGAATACTTGGGAGGTATGCAGGAAGAGGCTAGGAGCGTGCTTACATTATGAATCAACAGAGCATTTGGTGAAGGATTGTCTCTTGACTCTTTATCGTCCAGGCCAATGTGCAGACCAAGGGCAGAAAGGTGGAGTTAGACCACCTATGGAACCACGAATTTTCCAGCACCTGCAGAGGGAGCTACCCCAACTGGGCGGGGAATTTGTAATGACGGTCGAGGAGGCCAACGCTACATGTGATGGGTTAGCAAGTTTTGTTCCTTCTTTCTGTCATTTTCTATCTATTTGATTTGATTGCTTCTTTAGTACCTTATAGTTAATTGTGTTATATAGTTAGTGTAGTTAGTAGTATACCATGACAGAGACTGCAATATCATGAAGAATAGAGACCATAAGCATGCATGCAATAATAATTAGTTATTTCTTTAAATTGCCTACTTGTATGACTTTAGATGGGTTGAAGGTTTGACCCAGAAGGGGGTACGACCATCTTTAAATTTTGAGGACAAATTTTTTTTAAGGGGGGTAGGATTGTAACTACCACTTTCCAACAGTAGGATTGTAACTACCACTTTCCAACATAGGAGCATTTTGATAATTTTGTATGATAATTATTTTTTATTATATTATTTTATATTAGTGGTTGCCTAGAATTATGTTAGTGATAGTTAGTGGCTAACAAATTAGAATTTACAAGTGTTAATTAGTGCTAATTATTGCTAATTATTGCTAGTCAAGACTTTAGCCATTAGAATTGATTAAGTTTAGTGTCATGAAAGGAATATTCTTTCTTTTAGTTGTAGTGATCCCTTGCTTTAGTTAAATTAGATTCTATTCATGACAAATGAAGATAGGCTTTTGAGTCATAACAAACTAAACCTAACCCCAGCCCTAAGGGGAAGTCTATATAAACCTATTTATTCATGAATGGCCTCCATTTATTTCTATTAGTTCATCCCAAAACTTGAGAACAAACCCAAATTTCTCCACTCCAAATCTCATCCCTCTCATTCTAATTTTCAAGGAGGCTAAGGAGATTGTCATTGCTGGAGGAAGCTTGAAGAGGAGTCTAAGTGTTGAGGATCGTGTCCGCTTTCTCTCCCTCGTATCCAAATAAGAAGTTATCCAAGGAGGTCACTCAAAACCTAGGTAATTCTCTATTTTCTACTATATTTATGGTTAAGAACACTCATTGGACCTATAGAAACTCTCCCATAGGTGAAATTTGCTTTCTATTGCTAGATCTAGGTGCTAAAAGCCCTCATTTAGCTAGATCTATGATTCTTCTTGTGGAATATTATTTTGTGCCTCAAATTTGGGGGTTGTACCTAATTGGTGTCACTCTTCACTAAATAATATATATATATATATATATATATATACTAGTTATTTAGATATGATATATATGTATTTGATGTTTCATTTGGCTTTGGAGTGGTGTATCATGGAGTGATACACAATGGTGCACACCATGTGTTCGATATTGGGTTGTGTTGATGTGAGATTTGTCTTGTGTATATACAAGTGTTATATATATATATATATATATATATATATATATATATATATATATATATATATATATATATATATATATATATATATATATATATATATATAATGAAGTCTGAGTATACTAACACGTGTATATTGGAAGAGTGTGAATAGCTTGTGCTCAGATTTGTTGTACAAGTTGGGGTATCACCACAATGGGTTTCAGTTCAGTTCAAAACTGAACTAATAGGGGCTCGGGTAATGGCCAATTAGCTTGCTGTGTTGCAGTAAACCTTGGGGGTTCAGTTATATTATGGTTGCTGTTATACTAAGGAATGCAAGTGAAGAGAGAGAAACCCGAATTTGGACCACTAGGTATTTGTAGAAATATTTTATAGGGGTTTTTGGAGTGGGAAGCATATGTTGAGAGGGTTGGTGTGTCCAAAATTGGATACGTAATGGTCATGTCAAGGTATACTATGATACACATGGCTAGAATTAGTGATTCATGTGTATTTATGTCTCTTGTGTCAATCCTTTATATATTTTATTAGATCTAGTTATTCTATAAGTATACATGTGCTATATATATAAGTATTTATATATTGTAGATATGGGTTGATATATGTATGGGTGTGTGTTATATACATGTAATGATGAGGGCATTGTTTGACAACATCATAACAGTGAGGAAAGAGTTGGAATATTCAAGGACTGATATTGTATCAGTGGTTGCACTATGGGGTTGCTCCCGAACTCTTAGCTCAGGTACTAATAGGTAGGGGATGCTTGGACTGAAAGGGGAGTTGATTAGTAGCATGGGAGGTATCTGATACACATTAGTGTTAAGCTTAAGGGGTGTATCTTGTCTGTGGTGCAATGCAATGGTGTGCAGTAGGTCAAGGACCACAATACTGCCCTCTTTGGTATATTCTGTAATTGAGACATGCAGCAGTAACTTTTGAGCATTATGGAGTGAAGGAAATGGTGTGTTAAGCTCGGGATCCTTAACTCAGTGCAACTGAATAAAAACATGTTGGTAAAGACTCAAGTATCAGTCAAGTGAGAAGGGACTGATACAATAACAATGAAGCATAGGGTAGAAGAGAGTTGAGACTGGTATTGGCCATATGCAACAAGCGCACAAGGGTGTGCAACTTTGAGGAGACCGTGCATTGCTTTAGAGTTGTGCTGCAAGTGAAAGATGGGAAAGAATTAAATGTTCCAGATCCTATGTTTAAGTCGGTGACTGTGACGAAGTGTCAGTAAGAGTGAGGGTACACTGAGGGTCCATGTGTGGAAATGCTAATGCAACAGGTCAATGTTGTACCCAGTTGAGGTGAGTTTGTGAGACATGGTTAGGGGAGAGTTTGTGAGTGTTGTGTTGTGATCATTGTGTGGGTCTGTGTATGATGGAGTTTGTGAGTGTTGTGTTGATAGTAAGGTGAAGGCCGACATTAGAAGCAGGTAGGTGGGGGAAACAACAACATCTTGTTGTAGAGAGCATGCAACAAGGTAAAGGTGTGCAAGTGTCAGGTGTGGTGCACATAGTGTATCCACAAAATAGATAGGCATGTGAAGTAGGTATCCTCGAGTGAGTACCCTAGATACTTTAGTCTAGTACCAAGTGTCCAAGTGTTAGGAAGTGTCAAGGGTAGGCATTAAGGTGAGATACAAAGGTATTGGGTAAGTGAGGAGTTGTATATATAACTTAGTATGGTGTTAAGGTCAAGTGTTAGTGTAATGTGGTAGTGTATAAGGTATTTGGTATCTGGTAAGGTATTACCTTAGGCATTAGGAATATAGTGTAGGGTCTCTTAGGATACCATATATTGGATAGTTACCTTATGATACCAAGGGTATAGATAGTGAGGTATTATTTATAGCTTAGATACTTTTTAGTATTGGTATATATGAGTTATATACATAGTAGTAATAACTAGTATAGCTAATACCAATAAGATATTGTTCTAGAAATCTAGGTACAACCTAGTTTAGCTAGTATTGGCTAGTTGGCCTAGATATCACCTAAAAACCAAACAGTGACATGTTGTATAACTTTATAAACCTTGTAAATAGGTAAGATCTACCCAGCAACTAGAAAATAACTTAGTTTGACCAAGTATTGACCTAGAGACCTAAAATTATAATTGTTTAGCATGTTATAATCCTAAAATACTGATTTGACTTGTAATTCATATTTAGGTCCTTGAGGCACCGTTTTGGACACCATTTGAGATTCAACAGCAGATTTTAGGCGAGTACTTTCTTTGATAGTTTTCATTATTTGATTAATAATATAATTTAAGTATTTAAAAATATTATTTATGCTTCTTGACACGATGGTACACAGATTATTATTATTATTGGATCGTTAGTCTTGAGATGTTACCTTGATTTATCAAGATGGTATCGAATACTGCTCCTTATTGGTATTAGATAACATTGGATAATATTGGTTAACATTGGATACATTAGCTAGTAACGTGTCATGGTTGGATTCATCGTATAAGTCGGGGCGGGGGAAGTACTAGCTAGATATGTGATCAAGAACTATTGGCAAGTAGTGTAAATCATCGGCTACTAGCTAATCATATACTTCAAGTATGGTTGAGCTAGTTTTTCCTTAGTTTAATTCATTAAATTTTCCAAGCCGATCACATTGTCCTCCTTCTTGGAGTTGAGATATTATTGGCAGATTATATATTGTGTGAGATGCTAGTTTGTTAGTGATGACCTAGACAACGTTCTACCTTCTATGTTGCGGCATAGGCTGGATATACCCACGTACTCGTGCTCCTTCACCGGGTGCGGGTCGTGACATATATATTTAGGATACTATTTCTTTTCAATATGCATCTTTTTTATCCTTATGTGTACAGAAGACGCTAATATTAAAATAAAGTTAAGTTTTTTTAAAAGAGGCTTTCGAGTACTCTATGTTGGAGTCAAAATAAAGTTGTGAACACATGGATTCAGATGATTGTTTAATACGTACGTGGGAATAATTTTTTTTACAGTATTAATTAATGATAACTTAACTCATATTTCTTTGGTTTTTGGTAATTTGGCCGACTTCATTAATTGTTTTGTTGATCACATCAAAGTGTTCTTAATAAACTAGATTGTTCCAAGAACTCAATTAAGTTGTAGAATGCATAAAAGTTTTTTTGGCCCATGTGATAAAGATGCATAGTTTTACAATTGTAGATGTGTATATGACTATCTTTACTAGTACTATTTATATTTTTTTACGGACATAATCAATGAGCATAAAAAGACCTTGTTTGTGGTTTACTACTTTTGTTCTTTATGTGGGGTCAAGTTTACACATTGCAATATAGTTTATTAATACGCAAAATATATTTGAAAGCTTCAAGCTTCTGAGGCAAAGATTAAGGCATTATCATATAATTATGTAGCAATGATTAAAGAAGATATCTTTTGGCATATTTACATGATTCAATTAACGAAAAAGTTAGGATTTTGTGTTCAATAGATTATTTTATTTAAAGTAATCCTTATGGGTTATTTGATGTAATCTGTTGATTTATGATTATTTTATTTAAGTTATAATCTTATAAATATGCATGTACATAAGGATTTAGGTAACATTCAAATTATTTGGTGCTTCTTTATGACTTTCAATAGTTTTCTAACATTCTAGTTAGACCCATTAAAACAAGATATCGTCAAAGTGACCTCTCTTGCATAGATAGTCTATAAGGGATGTCAGATGTTTGCATGTGTGTACATTCATGCAAGTATTAGCCGGCCCAAAGGAAGGTTAATACTTGGCCGAATTGCACACATACCTGTGGTGATAAATGTGTGACAATTATAAAGTTTACATGTGAATAATAATCCGATCGAAAGATAGACTTTTTATTTGACATGAGTTATTGTCAATGTTTGATCATTACACCAAGAGTATCACTTACAGTTAATATTACTGTCCAAAGACTTGATATTAACGGTGTACTAGATATCTTGAAATATGATTCACCATTATTTGAATTTGTTTGACTATTATTTTTTGGTTATTAATTAGGGCATCTTTGTTTTTTTTTATTCTATTTATAGCTAATGTTGCTACAATATCTACTAAACTGAAATAAATTTTCATGATTAGTGGGACAAACTTTAAGGACTGGAAAGAGAATATCTATATTTTCTCTACTGCATGATTCTAGACCTTGCACTTAGGATTAAGCACCCTACCACTCCTAAGAAAGACATTTCTCTACTGACAGATCGAATATTGAGAAGTAGGAATGCTCAAACCTTATGAGTTTTATGTTCATAAAGCACGGTATTCCAGAGACATTCTCGGGTGCAATATCTAATGAGGTTACCAGTGCCAATTTGGCTACCACCCCTAAAGACAAGTATAAGGGTACTAACAAAAAGAATACAAAAGCTGCTAACGGTCTAGCTCAGAAGAAACAATAATATGAAGCTAAGCGTTGATTCTTTTGTGACAAGCCAGGACACATAAAGAAATAATGTATAAAGTACTACACATGACGTGTAAAAAAAAGTATATTTCTTAATTTGGTCTATTCTGAGATTAATTTAGCTTCATTATCTAGAAAAACATGGTGGTTAGATTCTGGTGCAACTACCCACATCGGTGTTTCTATGCAATATTGCCGAGCTACCGAAAGCCAATTGATGGTGAAAGACACATCTACGCGGGTGACGACAAGTCGATAGAAGTGAAAGCAATAGGATATCTTAGGTTATTATTGGGAACTGATTTTATTTGGATTTGATAGACAATTTTATTGTATCATCTTTTAGACGAAATTTAGTTTCAGTTTTCTTATTGGACAAATTTGGTTATCATTGTTCATTTAGAAATAATAAGTTTAGTCTACCTTCACATTCAAATATTGTTGGTAATGATTTCCTTAATGTTTATGATAACCTGTATTCTCCAAAAACTATTATATCTTACAAAAAAATCTTACATGTGGAATCACGTGGTACTAAACGCAAAATTTAAATTTAACCTTATTATGGCATACGCGGTTATGTCACATCTCTAGAAATAGAGTTGAAGGAATTATGTCTGATGAGATTTTGGATTCCCTTGACTTCACAGAATTTAATGTCTGTGTTGAATGTGTGAAGGAAAAATCGACCAAAATTGTAAGCTGCTACTTTATTGGCTATGTTGACAGATCAAGGGGTTATAATTTTATGATCCCATACAAAGAATTTTTTGAGACGAAAGCTATAATATTTTTTGACGATGTTTAGTTTGGGGGGAGAAATAAAGTCAGGGACATTATTTTTTTAAGGAGGAATCAATTTTGATTCCTACTATCACTTTTGACAATGTACAAGTTTCTATACCTATCATTGCTCAATAAGTTCGTACAACCCAATTTATGATAATACTCTACTCTGAGCCCTCTATGTCCATGACACTTGTGTCCCACCTAATTTTAATCCCAAGTGCTTCTAATTAATTCAAGAGCACCGTGCACATTAATTTTAATTAATTTAATCCAATTTCCATCTTTGTGCAATTTTCTAATTGTTAGGCACTTTTATGCAAAAATGCAATAAGGTGTCCACATTATTGGACAATACATGAAGAAACTCATTTTTTCCTTCACATGAATTTTCACATAATTTTCGGAATATGCAACGCACAAATATCGCCCCCATTTAAATCTATCCTTGTATTTTAAACAATATAAATATATAGCCCTCCAAACATCCCTATGTGAGGCCAAGGCCCAACCCCAAGTGGTATTGACCAAGCCCACTCCTACGTCAATAAAACCCTAGTTCACATGTATAAATATATAATTTTATTCCTTTTTCCTTTCCTTTTTCTATTTTTTAACAAAACCCAAAATCAACCAATACCTAGCTGAACACCATCACCCCCTCCCTGTGCATCCTCTTCTTCTTCCCCCTACCTCGCTGGAGCTCCACCGGCCCTCTCCCCGAGTTCACCTCCTCTCTCCTTCACCATCCCTGTCGAACCTCATCGACCGGATCCTCCCACCGTCTCCGGCCAAGCACATCCGTCGCGGCTGCACTCCCCACCACCAGCCGCCATGACCCCGTTCCCGCTGTACCCCGCTGAACCTCGCTGAGCCACCTCGTCGACCGGATCTCCCACTCCTACCGCTGTACTCCTCGATGACTCAACGGAGCCAACCTGAACACCACCGTTCACCAGCTAGAACCACCACCAGCGTCTCCATCTCCACTCTGCACCACCTCCTTCTCCGGTTCATCCTCCACTACTCCCCGTTCTCCTCTTCCACTTCCTCCGGCCTTCTCGTTGACTTTACCTCCACGTTCCTCTCCTCCCCATCTCGCCATCTCCCTCTTCGGGCGCCTGCACGTCGTCACGCCGGACTGATTTCCTGACCCGCCTGAATGCTTCACCTAGGCTGCAACCGAGCCTCTTTTCGACCACCTCTTCCCTGAGCAGCCACCACGTCGGACCTCCCTCTCCCCTCGACTGAAAAACCACCACCCATAATACCTCCCTGCACCTGACTCCCTGGACCACCTCCTCCTTCCTCTCCCTGTTCAGCCACTTTCCCGCCGGACTCCGGTCAGCCACCATTACACCCCATCGTCATCATCATCATCATTCCAATCATCTTTATCATCAACATTAACCCATCATCATCACCCCATCATCATCATCATCATCTTCACCATCACCATAACTACCATCATCATTATTAATCATCTCATCATCGTCATCATTATCATCTCATCATCGTCATCATCATCATCTCATCATCGTCGTAATCGTCATCACCATCGTCGTCATCGTCGTCAACCTCATCGTCGTTATCGTCATGCCTGTGTGCGTACCCTAAGGTTCGAACCTGTCCCTCTCCTCTTTTTATATGTGCTTGTGTGTATGCTATTAGGATAGGAGTATTGCTTTATGACTGTTAGTTGACTTCAGACCCAGAGTCGGTGAACCCAGTGTTGCGTACACGTACTCATACACGTATATTATTCAGTTGGTATATTTATATATATATTTAGTATATGTATACTATTCAATTTGGTATACACATAATTATTGGTTTATATATATATATATATATATATATATATATATATATATATATATATGGTAATATGTATATTGTAAGTAAATAGATGATAATAATAATTAGGACTCTATATATTTAGACTGTACGACCCTAGGACACTGTAGACTATCCCGTATTTACTTTGACCATGTTGACCCTAAGAACATATAGTTGACTGCCTTGCGTACATTAACGCACTGGCTTAGACACCTGTTAATTGACTGTCTGATTGTGTATAGCAATTACAGATGCGACCCCGCGTAATTCAACGCACATTTGACCGTGCTAGATGACCAGTGTTACCCCTAGTGTACCCCCTGAGTCCAGTGTATTTATAGCTGTGTATGTGATAGTGTAATGACTGATATTATATTGTATTATATTATATGTACGTAGGATATTGGATTTATCTACACGACTTCTGGAGCAGGTTATTGGTACATCGCAGCTTTCTTGCAGGCAATTATACCTTGCCTTGTTGTACTGTTTAAATTCAGTCATTCTTAGTTGCATGTTTATTATTTTAGATTATATAAACTGTGCGCGTCCGAGAGAGACTCGGGTGCAGTCAACGAAGGCGTTGATGTTAGGACTTGTGTCTGACCTAGAGTCTAGTAGACCCACCTAAAATTGTAGAGTTATTGGTATCACTCCCCAGGCCCTGACACGTATCATTTCATATCACAGAGTGAGTTCATGTAGGGACGCGTGCCTCATACTCGACTGGCCATCGGTGTGAGCAACACGTGTGACGGTATTTTGCTTAGTTGTTTATTTCTATAGAGACTTGCATTATAGTACGAGATATCCACGTCGTGTTCGTGACTTATACATTTGCATTGGGCGGGGAGGACGACTAGTAGGCGTATGGGATACCCACCTCCTTTATATAGATACCGCGTTCTTCGGAGCGATATGGACGTATATATTTTACAGATACCACATTCCTTAGAGTGTTAGACGTTACTTGATAATTTTACAGATACCACACTCTAAAGAACGTTGGACGTTATGCCTAGGCCTAACCATACGTACCAAAGTTGTCCTCAAATTACATTCACTTAGATGGTTAGTGCACCCCTTTTATTTATTCAGTATTTACTTTATGGCATGCTTCTATGTATCTTGTTATGTCCCTCTGAGGACCTGGTCCCTTTCCAGGTGTAGATGTTCATGAGTATTCGTAGGAGCGCATATCAGGACTGGTTACTTATGTTTCCGAGGAGTCCTCTTTTTGAGCCTTGTGATTGGTAGATGTTGTACTTATATTGTACTTATTTTGTTTATTTTATATCCTAATTCGGTAGTGGATTTGTTTTCATCCGACTATTATCTTTAGATACTTCATATTGAGATCTAATTACATAGTTATTGGCTATTCATTTATTTATTTGATTTGCTGTGGATGAGATTTAGATTGTACCCTATGACTTGTGATAGTTTTACCACTTATGAATTATTGTTCATTATACAGCGTACGCATGTGTTATTGTTTTCATATATTGGAGTTGCCATATACATGCGGCTGGCATGCTTACGTGTCCTTGTCCTACGTATTTTTGGGACTGGGGCATGACATGTTTTCAGTGGTAGCCCATGCAGGTCGAGAGCATATTGTCTCGGTTACGTTAGTATACCGAGCAAGCCTGCACCTAGGATTAGCATATAGGATCTCATCCACATTTGACTATGACTCATCTTTCTTCCAATCTGTTCTATTTGAATAACTGCATCATGCTTGATTTATGTGTTTCCCTAATAGTTCTGTAAACTCCCTCGACCAGATTTCACTATTTTTAAAAATCATTTTTTTGCAAATTAGAATTTATTGCAATATTTTATTTATTTATATCCTATTGATTGTGCACCTGTCCATCACCTAATTAATTAGGATATTACACTGACTATTATCCCCAAACAAAATTCACATACCTGCCCTAGACATGTTAGACTATTTTTTTGAATTTTGTGCAACTCTCAGATGCTTTATTTTGAGCCTCGTTTGAGACGCACAAGTATCATTACAAAAGTCCATATTTAAATTCCTATTTTATTTCTTGCTCTTTACCCATCTCGGTACCCCTAGGAATTGAGGCCCAACCTGCACCAGTTTTGCCCAAACAAAAATACATAAATATTCTACTTTGAATATACTACAATTAGTATATTGACACCGTAGAAAAATTATGACCCTACCTGCCTCTAAATAATTAGAGAACACCGTGCGCAGTATTTATTAAATAATAAATACGGTGACCCGTATCACCTAAGAACCAGGCCCTGCCCCTGCCCAGGCTCACCCCCACACCCCCCCAGGGAACTCCCCCAGCTTTTCTCCTCATTTCTGTGAATTTTATTAATTTTAGGAATCAGGTAATTTTTCGGATAAATTGCGTAATTACGCAAAATACCAATTTTGGGACCTATTTGCAATTTAGGGAATTTTAGGGGTTTTTATGCAAATTTCCAGTGTGAGGTGGCATCACCTCATCGGCTGGTGAATGTGGACCGCACACGTGTCATGTGGGACCCACAAATGGCTGCAAAAATATCTAAAAAACCAAAATACCCTAAATACCCCTAGACTTCCCCCTAATTACTATCCATGCCATCCCCTAAACCCTATTTATACCCGACCACAGCCCCCCCATTCCGACCACACACCACCACCACCACGGCCACCCTCCGCCCACCGGACCGCCGCCAACCCCTTCGCCCCTCACCCAGCCACCCCCCGGCCGACGGCCACCCCCCTGGCCCCCGCCTCCGCCTCCGCCTCTGGCAGCCCCCGCAGCACCCAACCTCCCCTCCACTCCACAGCAGCTCCACCACCCCCGACCGCCCCTCACCGCCACCCTGGCCGTCGTGGACCACCGCCACCACCCTCATCCGCTCCGCCGTGACCCCCTCTATCGAAACACCATCGCCACACCCCCCCACGACCACCGCCCCGGCCGCCAGCCTCCCCGCAACTCCTCCCCGACCACCCGACCGTAAGCCCAGCCGACCCACCCGACCCCCTCGTGCCGCCACCACCGCCACCCCTGACCTCCGCCACCACCACCGGACGCCTCGCCACCACCTCCCCCGCCGTCCCGACAACCTGCACCGCCGTCTCCTCCGCCGCAGCCGCCGCCGGAGCTGCTGCAGCTGCTACTGCTACTGCTGTTGCTGACTGCAGCTGCTGCTGCAGTTGCCTTTCCGGCTGGCCAACGGCCGCTCCACCGCCGTCCTCCCCGCCGGCAACGAGGCCTGGGGCCCCCCCTCCACGTGGCAGGTGACTCACCTCCTCTCTGTACGTATATACATATATATATGTATATGTATGTATATGTATATATATAATAGTATAAATATGTATATTTATTTATATATATATATTTATATATATATATATTATAATATATAATATATATTATAATTATATTACTGTATATATACAGTATATTTATACAGTATACATATATTTTATTATATATTTAATATGTATTTATATATATATTTATGTATATATATATATATCTCTATGTATATTTATACATATATATTATATATAATGTATTATATATTTATATATATATTATGTATTATATAATTATTATTATAATTACAGTAAATATATATACAGTATATATATATTATATGTATATATATTATGCATTTTTTATTATTTATATGCATTATTTCATTTATTTATATATATATATATATATATATATATGTATATATAATTATATATACTATATTACTATATATTATTATTATTATTATTATTATTACAGTAAATAAATACAGTATATTTATATATACTAAATATATGTATATATATATATACATATATTTACTATTATATATTATAAGTATATATACAATATTATTAATATATAATAATATTGTATATAATGCATTTTTATTTCATTTTATTTTATTATATGTGTATATATATATATATATATATATATATATATATATATATATATATATATATATATATATATATATATATCTACTATTATTTTATATGTATATACATATGTATTTTATTTGTTTATATATATATATACATATATTTTCATATATGTACATATTCTATATGTATTATATTATATACATGTAAATATATTATTTATATATATACATATTATATATTCAGATTATATGTATATTTAATATATATTTATGTATATATGTATATATATATTGTATTATATATATATATATATATATATATATATATATATATATATATATATATATATATATATATATATATATATATATATATATATATATATATATATATATATATATATATAAGCTATATATATATATATATAAGTATATTTATATATATATATATATATATCCTGCTTTATATTTTATATATATATATATATATATATATATATATATATATATATATATATATTAATACATATATAATTATGTAGTATATAATATATATGTAACATATGTATTTTTCTCCTCGCATTTATATATATTATATATACTTATATATATGTGTTATATATATATAAGCTATATTTGAAAATAAGTATATTTATATATATATATTGCTTTAAATCTTATATGTACATATATTTATATTACTACATATATATATATATTATGTAGTACATAAAATATATATAGCATATATATATTTTATTATTTCTTCTTGCATTTTGTATATAAATATATAAGTACTTATATTTATTTATCTCTATAAGTAGTTATGATGTGTAAAATTATTATATATTTTTATGCTCTAATACTATATATGTATTAATACATATATATTATTATGTAATTATTTTCATAAGTATAAATGCTATATATATATTATACATAGGACTTTACATACATCTATATTTAAATGGTATTTAATGTACGCTTTATGTAAATTATATTTACAAACCCTGTATGTCCTAAACAGAATACACCTGCAACGCAGTCAGTGACCCCTGGTCACAGGGCCCCTCAGACTTGACTGCAAGAACAGGTTCTTGGTGCTTCAAGCACAAAGGCGTAGGCAAGTATACCTTGCCAAGTTTTTACTGTTTAAATATTAAACTGTTGAATGTTATTATTAGTAAATTTCATATGACAGTAAGTATCTGAGACTGCCTCGGGTACCGTCAACATGTACGTTGACGTGTAGTGTAATTAACCTAGTCTTTACAGACTTACCATCAACTGTGAGGTTATCCTAATATCCTCTTAAACCCTGACACGGGTACACGCAACAAGGTTGCACTTTATTTTGGGATGCAAGTTTACGTAGTTGATTAGCTACCAGTACGTACGACGTGCATCACGGCTTAGAATAAAGTCAGGAGAACTACGACTTGGCATTAGTTACATTGGGCGGGAAGAATGACTAAAAGACGTATGGGACACCCACCTCTTTATCCCGATACCGCACTCGACGGAGTGATACGGCTGTTATATATATATTCCGGTGACCATGCTCCTCGGAGATGGTGTATTGCATAGTGCCCTTGAACGGGGGCATATGTGGCATATATTAGCCAGTCACTACGGATTGATGAATTACGTCAGCATATGTCTAGCCACACTTTCCCATACGTACTAGGTTGTCTCAAATTGCATTCACTTAGATGGCTAGCACACCCTATTATTTATTCAGTATTCATATACATGACATGCTTTTCTGTATCTTGTTATGTCCCACTGAGGACTTGGTTTCCTGCCAGGTTTAGATGAGATACTCTACCCCACAGTATATGGACCTGGATAGGAGACTGGAGATGCCCCTGAGAAACAGTTAGAGGAGATGCCATCAGAGTCTGCCTGAGTACACTGGAGTTGGAGCTACATATTTCGAGGACGATGCACTAGTTATCTTATTTTGCTTATCTTTTGTAGTGGATTTGTTCCCACCAGATATTATCTGATTTGTATTATGACATTTCAGACTTAGCTATATATATTCAGCACTATTTTATATATTTCATGATATTCCTGTGGATGAGATAGATTTACCTGTATTTAGACTTGTAGTATTTTAGGACAGCGTAGCACATCACTTTGGGTCCATTAAATTGGGTAATCCCTTAGTGACGTGTCAGCTGGCCAATGTCACATGGCCTAGTTCCATATATTTTTGGGACTGGGGCGTGACAAGTTCCTTAAGTATATCCACCTCCTAGAATATAGGAATCCTTATTGTTAGATGATAATTAGGATAATGTTCCTATTAAGAATACCGCTAGGGCATTGACACATCACTAAGTTTAGACTACCTAATGAACCCTAGCACCCCTTACCTATAGATTGATTTACCATTACCCCTCGATATACTTATGAATGACTTGAGAGTAGTATAAACACTACTAGGGTTAGTTAAAAACTTGACCATAGTGTTTGACCCTAGTATTGAGGAACCAATAAAAATCCAAGGTTAAATATTAAGACTAACCTAGCTTTTTATGGTAAGATAGTACTAAAGAATTATAACTTTAGCTTCTTATCTTATAGTAGCCAAACAATACCTTAGGAAGCCAAGAGGAATGAATATAACATTTTCCTCAATCATACCTCGAACATAGAGACTAGCATGCCACCTTCACTTAAGAAACCATGATGTTATCTAGAGTCTCTCTATTTTAATTTCATATCTTGTTCCTCTGAAAACTTAGCGCTCGCTATTTGTGCAACGACTGATTAAGCTCTTCTCTTCTTTCAACTCGTGCCACCTGACACTTCTGATTGTAGACCGAGTGATTCCTTTTATGTAGGATATATAGCTTGCTAGGGTTATAGTTATAATCTTGAATTTTGAATTATGTGCTTAGTAGAACTTGATAGTTGAGTATTCCTTTAGATTATAATTTTATAGTTATACCTTAGTTTTAAATCATATAATTTGTACCCCCACCTCGATATGAGTTATATCCTCTTTCCCCTTGAAGGCCAGTAACTTTTCCAATCTTACTATTGACACTTGTTCTATAAGCACTATGATTAAGACTTAAGATGACCATGAACTATATAATGTAATAGGATACCCTAATAAGTACCAAGACCTCTTCTCGTAAACCTTAACAGGAGTTTCTACTTTACCCTTAAGACTGTCACAATATTAGTTAATTCTTTTAAGTTGGGTAGTATGCCGCACAACCTAGTAACACATAGTCCTCTTGACCCACTAATGGGGTATAATGGAATAACACCAACTATAAACTTGGATAAGAAGATAATGTTTATTCAAAATGTAGAACTTAAAGGCCCATACCCCTATTTGGTCGACTAGCGACTTAGACAAGGAGTTAGTATGACAACTGTAGAGATTGTAGAGTCTTATCTTTTTTTTATGAACTTGAATTTTTTTTTTTGTACCTTCTTTCATCATAATCCAGCGTATTTATATTATCTAAACTACCTTGACTTATGCTACTATTATAGCCTAGTTTTGAAAGCTTACTCTTCTATCGAGCTTGATCATGATATATGTATTATTGGGTTGACACACTAATATATTTCAGAATCAGTGTATTAAGGTCTAGCTAACCTTAGTGTGCTTGGTTCGCTCTTCACATGATTACTTTACGTGGATTAAGATATATAGTTGACTAGTAAACGAATGTACTTGCCCTTAGACATGTCTGAGCATATCATATCAATTACATAACTATACTGATATGAGCATGTGAATAAGAACCTACCAAAATAGGATTTTAATCCACAACTGCCTTGACAATTCCCATTTGAATTCTTTAAACGCCTTGATCCCCATACTTCTATCCCATTATCTCCCCCTTGAACTCTTTATTATTGTTTTTCATCTTTTCTTATTTTGGAAAGATGAAACCTCGTGCTTAGTATAAGCTTGATATACAGATAGTACTAGATATACCCCATAGGCCAATCACATTACTTGATGATTATTTTATTTATAATTAAGGGCATATCATATGTGATATATTGGTGTTAAAGTTTCGAGGATTGAATAACATGATTAAATAATTTGAGGAATATCTCCTTAAATGTATAGCCTTATGTGATAGATGGGTAAATTCTAAGTTGGGTAGAAATTGCATTATTAACTTGCGATAAAATACTTTTATATTGTGATCAAGTAAGATTAGATTGGGAGATTCAAGCCATTTTAAATTTGAGAAATTTTAAAAGAAGGATTAAGATAATAATGATTTGATAAATTTTAAAAACCTTGATATGGCGAACCAAATATTTATACGTGAGCATATGATTTAAATTGTGAATATTGAATATCGAATCATCGATTTTGATTTTGAGGATAAATATAGAATCTCAGACTTGAATAATTGGTAAATTAGATTTGAAATTTTATAATTTAATGTTTGAATTAAAAAAAAATTTGATTGTTAGATTACCTATTTGAAATATTGAGGATGTAAAGTGAAATTAAAATTTGAAGAGTACGAAATTCATAAGTTGAAAATAGAAATAATATTTGATTAGAATTTTTTTCAGAGAAGATTATGATAGTTGGAGATTGCAATATAAATTTTGATGTGGGATGTCATATAGATTTGAATTAGATTTGGATGTTGATGATTTAAAAAATCAAAAAGAGACTACAATATGATAAATTTGATTTAAATAGTGGTTATTTTAAATTTAAAGTGATTGCGATGAAATTGAAAAGATTATGTTTTTTTTTTTGGAAGAGTTTGCGATTGACTTACCTTATAGGCGAACGTGAAGGATTGACAAATTATACCTTAGTTTAATTTCGAGGATGAAATTGTTTTAAGTTGGATATATTGTAAATTCCCTCACCCAAAATTAGGCCTACTTAGCTTAGATAGTGAAACTAAGGCTAGTTGAATCCATTTAGAAATAGAACACGACATTTTATGTAATTATACAATATTTATATCACATAGTGCACCTTATCGTTGCTTCGATAATTGGAGCACTACACTAGTCGTTGCCTTCCTACAAACTTCTCACCCTTGTCCTAGACGTGCCCGCTTTCTATTCTGATCATTGTGTAACTTATAATTATGCTCTCTTGTGCTACATTTTAGTCGCACAATATTTGTCGCGGACGTTTATATTTAATTTTATATAAATTCGACTTTATATCCTTGTGCGTTCCAATCAAAATTGGAGACATAATATTGACCCATTTCGTACAACCCAATTTATGATAATATTCTACTCTGAGCCCTCTATGTCCATGATATTTGTGTCCCACCTAATTTTAATCCCATGTGCTTCTAATTAATTCAAGAGCACCTTGCGCATTAATTTTAATTAATTTAATCCAATTTCCATCTTTGTGTAATTTTCTAATTGTTGGGCACTTTTATACAAAAATGCAATAAGGTGTCCACACCATTGGATAATACATGAAGAAACTCATTTTTTCCTTCACATGAATTTTTTCCATAATTTTTGGAATGTGCAACGCACAAACATCGCCCCCATTTAAATCTATCATTGTATTTTAAACAATATAAATATATAGCCCTCCAAACATCCCTATGTGAGGCCAAGGCCCAACCCCAAGAGGTGTTGACCAAGCCCACTCCTAGGTCAACAAAACCCTAGTTCACATGTATAAATATACAATTTTATTCCTTTTTCCTTTCCTTTTTCTATTTTTCACCAAAACCCAAAATCAACCAATACCTAGCCGAACACCATCACCCCCTCCCTGTGCATCCTCTTCCTTCTTCCCCCTACCTCACCGGAGCTCCACCGACCCTCTCCCCGACTTTACCTCCTCTCTCCTTCTCCATCCCTGTCGAACCTCGTCAACCGGATCCTCCCACCGCCTCCGGCCAAGTACATCTGCCACGGCTGCACTCCCTACCACCAGCCGCCACGACCCAGTTCCCACTGTACCCCGCTGAACCTCGTCGAGCCACCTCGTCGACCGGATCTCCCACTCCGACCAATGTACTCCTCGACGACTCGACGGAGCTGACCTGAACACCACCGTTCACCACCCAGAACCACCACCAGCGTCTCCTTCTCCACTCTGCACCACCTCCTTCTCCGGTTCATCCTCCACTGCTTCCCGTTCTCCTCCTCTACTTCCTCCGGCCTTCTCGTCGACTTTACCTCCATATTTCTCTCCTCCCCATCTTGCCATCTCCCTCTCCGGCCGCCTGTACGTCGTCATGCTGGACTGATTTCCCGGCCCGCCTGAACGCTGCACCTAGGCCGCAGCCGAGCCTCTTCCCGACCACCTCTTCCCTGAACAGCCACCACACCGGACCTCCCTCTCCCCTCGACTGAAACACTACCACCCATAACACCTTCCGGCACCCGACTCCCTGGACCACCTCCTCCTTCCTCTCCCTGTTCAGCCACCTCCCCGTCGAATTCCGGTCAGCCACCATTACACCCCATCATCATCATCATCATCATCATCATCATCATCATTCCAATCATCATCATCATCAACTCATCATCATCATCATCAATCCATCATCATCATCATCACCCCATCATCATCATCATCACCATAACTACCATCATCATCATCAATCATCTCATCATCGTAATCATCATCATCATCATCATCATCTCATCATCGTCATTATCATCATCTCATCATCGTCGTTATCATCATCACCATCGTCGTCATCATCGTCAACCTTATCGTCGTCATCGTCATGCCTGTGCGCGTACCCCAAGGTTCAAACCTGTCCTTCTCCTCTTTTTATATGTTCTTGTGTGTATGCTATTAGGACAGGACTATTGTTTTATGACTGTTAGTTGACTTCAGACCCTGAGTCGGTGAACCCAGTATTGCGTACACGTACTCATACGCATACACGTATATTATTCAGTTGATATATTTATATATATATTTAGTATATATATACTATTCAATTTGGTATACACATAATTATTGGTTGATATACATATATATATATATATATATATATATATATATATATATATATATATATATATATATATATATATATATATATATATATATATATATATATATATATATATGGTATATATGTATATATAAGTAATTAGATGATAGTAATAATTAGGACTATATATATTTAGACTGTACGACCCTAGGACATTATAGACTATCCCGTATTTACCTTGACCATGTTGAACCTAAGAACATGTAGTTGACTACCTTGCGTACATTAACGCACTTGCTTAGACACCTGTTAGTTGACTGTCTGATTGTGTATAGCAATTACAGACACGACCCTGCGTAATTTAATACGTATTTGACCCTGCTAGATGACCAGTGTTACCCCTAGTGTACCCCCTGAGTACAGTGTATTTATAGTTGTGTATCGGATAGTATAATGACTGATATTGTATTGTATTGTATTATATTATATGTACGTAGGATATTGGATTTATCTGCGCGACTTCTGGAGCAGGTTATTGGTACATCGCAGCTTTCTTGCCAGGCAAGTAAACCTTGCCTTGTTGTACTGTTTAAATTCAGTCATTCTTAGTTGCATGTTTATTGTTTTAGATTATAAAAACTGTGCGCGTCCGAGAGAGACTCGGGTGCAGTCAACGAAGGCGTTGACGTTAGGACTTGTGTCTGACCTAGAGTCTAGTAGACCCACCTAAAGTTGTGGAGTTATCGGTAAGACTCCCCAGGCCTTGACACGTATCATTTCACGTCACAGAGTGATTTTATGTAGGGACGCGTGCCTTATACTCGACTGGCCATCGGTGTGAGCAACACGTGTGACGGTATTTTGCTTAGTTATTTATTTCTATAGAGACTTGCATTATAGTACGAGATGTCCACGTCGTGTTCGCGACTTGTATATTTGCATTAGGCGGGGAGGATGACTAGTAGGCGTATGGGACACCCACCTCCTTTATACAGATACCGCATTCTTCGGAGCGATACAGACGTATATATTTTACAAATACCACGTTCCTTAGAGTGTTGGACGTTACTTGGTGATTTTACAGATACCACACTCTAGAGAACATTGGACGTTATGCTTACGCCTACCCATACGTACTAAAGTTGTCCTCAAATTGCATTCACTTAGATGGTTAGCGCACCCCTTTTATTTATTCAGTATTTACTTTATGGCATACTTCTATGTATCTTGTTATGTCCCTCTGAGGACCTGGTCCCTTTTCAGGTGTAGATGTTCATGAGTATTCGCAGGAGCGCAGATTAGGACTGGTTACTTATATTTTTGAGGAGTCCTCTCTTTGAGCCTCATGATTGGCAGATATTGTACTTATATTATATTCATTTTATTTATTTTATATCCTAGTTCGGTAGTGGATTTGTTTCTATCCGATTATTATCTTTAGATACTTCATATTGAGATCAAGTTACATATTTATTGGCTATTCATTTATTCATTTGATTTGCTGTGGATGAGATTTAGATTGTACCCTGTGACTTGTGATAGTTTTACCACTTGTGAATTATTGTTCATTATACAGCGTATGCATGTGTTATGGTTTTTATATATTGGAGTTGCCATATACATGCGTCTGGCATGCTTTCGTGTTCTAGTCCAACGTATTTTTGGGACTGGAGCGTGACAGTGTGGCCTCAGGATTGCCAAGGGGCAACCTTAACGTTGTTTGTCGAAACTGCTCGATGTAATTTTGCCTCATTTTCCTTTCTCCCTGGGCAACATCCATCAGAGAGGACATCATCATATCATTTCCCGCCTTGTAGAATATGTTGAGGAACAGACGCTTGAGGTCATCTAATGATGAGATGCAATTATCTTTGAGACTGCAGAACCAGTTGAAAGCTACCCCTGCTAATGCCCCGACGAAGAGTGTGGTAAGGATATCATCGCTGCGGAGTAGGTGTCCTATTGTAATCTCGAAGTAACTCATGAACCAGCGAAGGAAGGACTTGCCATTAAATGTTTTTATGTTGAAGGGCTTGTATTTGGGCGAATACGATACATCCCTCTATTCTATCAGGTATGGTTGTCGCACCCCAAGATCGTGGAGTGATTCACAATTTTCTATGGTGTCTAGGCAAGCCCGGAGTTCCCGAACCTCCTTCATTGCTTTCTTGGCCTCATCTCCTATGGAAGGTGCAGACGAGCCAGGCATGTGAGGATTACTACCCGCAGGTGGGGCATTTGTGTTTGAATCTTCGTTGGTCCCAGGGTCCAAGTTTGCTTGTCCAGGAGTTCTTGCTGGTTAAGAAGCCATATTTGCTTTGATTTCGGGCATTGTTGGGGTTAAGACTTGCATCGATGCACCCATCGTTTACATTATGGTCTCGAGGGTCTCGTGGTGCTGGCGGTCGTTGGGGCCATCATGGTCATCCCCGGCCATGTATACCGTCCTTACGTGGGGAGAGATGGATGGGACAGTGGATGTCGTACTTTCCGTCTTAAACTGCTGACGATAGTAGTCATCAGGGAAAGCTGGGAGCGCCATCTCCTCCTCGGAGTTGGAAGGAATACTACTCCCAGCTTAGGAGGCTATATCAACCGGGCGAGGGGAGCTACCCCCAGGGGTCCCGGAGTCCGTTCCTTGGGAATTGATGTCTTCTCGGAACGTCGGGTTATTGCGTAAGTCGAGGAAAATACTACCCTCATTTTGGGCCACCCCTAGGGTTTCTAAGGAAGAACTACCGCCAGTAGCTGACAGTTTCTTCCTTGAGCGGGTACCCTAGAAAATGCGTTCTGCAGTCCCGTTGTTAACCCTCATGGTAGTTGCCTTCTTAATACACTGGCGGAGAGCGACGGACTAGAGGTACTTGACTTCTTTCCATCCTTGGTGGATAAAAGCTTCCGAGTCGAGTAGCATAAGGCAGAGGGTAGCTCCTCCTTCTTTGGTACTTGTACCTGATCTCCGGGTTGTTTCCAGAAGGGTACTATCTGGTGTAGTCGCTGAAAGGCCGACTGCCTGCTTGTGGGTGTTGCCACTTTGTTGCAGCAACAATTGATAATGATCTTGGCACAGTGATGCCCTGGAGAAGATATTTCACAGGCCACAATTTTTTCCTTCATCTTGTGCTTGTGATTGATCATATTACGCAAGTCAAGCAAGGGTTGTTCCACCTTTGTACCCATTTTGTAGGCCCTGAAGGACCGAGCGCACAGGTGCGTAGGTGTTGTATTTGCTCCCTGATCCGGGGTTCGTACAAGAACTTTCCTCGGATGGTCAGCGGAAGACTTTTGAGACCGACATTGTCCATTTGTCGCTGCGGACTGGACGCACGAGGTGATCTTGTATAGCTTCCCATCAGGGGCCGGTGTAACGATTAACGGTGCTTGCTGACGGTCAGCTAACTGGACATTTGCTTGAGCTTGATGAGCTCGTACTGCCCTAAGCTTATTTGACTTAACACCCACAGGGCCGTAGTAAAAATAGTCCAGGTTTGAGTTTTTGCCATTCTTAGCGAGCCTCATAGGATCTGCGTCGCAAGAGATACAGTCGAAAACTAATGTTCTATTGTTGTCAAGGCCGCATGCGGCCGTCTGCCTGCGGTTGTGAGCTGGTGCTACATGGTTAGTCTTATGCGGCCTTCTTCTTTGCCATATAGAAGTTGTCGCAGCCCAAGAACGTCTGGCATCGTAGTGTTTTCCTCTGCCAGAGTCTGGGTGTCGAGCATTTTCTGCATCGGACGGGGTTGCCTCATGGACGTGGACATCCTGGGTATTTGCCTGACAATTATCATCAGCAACAGAGCGAGAGGCGGGAAGCGTTTGCTCTGTAGTTGGGCGAGGCGCAACGGCCTTTGATACCTATGTCCTGCGGGTCTTCTTCGTCTTGGCTAAACTTGGCGAAGGACTATAACTTCCTTCCAAGGGTATTTCCTCGAACAATTGCTGGTCGAAGCGAACTACTAGCATCTTTTGCATTAAGCCGAGCTTGGCCGCATTGGACTGCGTCACCAACTTCTTATCAGAGGAGAAGGTAGTCCCCAGCAGAGTCGCCATCTTGTTTGCCATTAAATACAAAAGTTTGGAAAGAAACGTGATTTAATTGAACAAACTAAAGAGAGTACAGAGAGGAGTCCTAAACAGACAGTCTAAGTACAAATTTTGTGTTCTGGGTGGTGACGATGGAGGATTATGAGTGTAGTAACTCTCTTTACTCCGTGGATTATCTTATGCGGAAGCTCTTCTCTCTTGCTCGAGTGTAGATTCGCAGATAGCCCGCCCACCTCTTGTATAGGGTATAGTACCCTGCTATTTATAGTTATCCCTTGGCGTGCATATGATGGGCCACATGGATGCTGGAGGGTGCCACGTGCCCCTTCTTGACAGGGTACAGCTGTAACCATGAGCAGGCCAAGCTGCCACGTGGGCGCTCATTAGGATTTTCGGTTGCTGAAGATCTGGATCATTCTCGTTCTTTGTGGGGACTTAGTCAGCTTAACACATAGTCCGCACTTGGTTGGAGAGAATCACACTTATCATAACAACAAGATTTGGTCTTCATGGAGTCTAAAACACATGTGGCCAAAGTCGCATGGGACGTATAGAGTTTAGGATGCGTAGAGCCAAGGACGTATGGACCGCATGGAGTCTGTGATGCATGGGGCCAAAGACGCACGAGATAGCATGGAGTCTGGGATACATGGGGCCAGAGAAGCATGGGCCCGTATGGAGTCTGGGATGCATGCGACCAGAGACGTATGGGACCGCATGGAGTCTAGGACGCATGGAGCCAAAGATACATGGGACGCATGGAGCCACATGAGGACTGTTATGCTGTACACGCGACGCTACACATCCATCGAGAGTGAAGTTCTGTGTTGACGTGAGACTTCTGTAGTTTCATGTGTTCATCTTTTGAGGAAATCAGAAAATCATTTTCATCTAGATTTTATATCAGAGATGATCCTGCTAACGGGATGCCACGTTAGGTCCTTCTGCGACTAAGCTGCTTTGGCTGATAGGGAACGCATGGATGTCGTCTTTTTGGGCTGTAGGGTAACTATGCAGTCCAATTTCTGCTGAACTTTGTTTGCGGGGCGTATGGTTGTTGGCCGCATGGATCAGTATTTTCCATGCTTCTATAGTAAATATTTGTTGCGATTTGCTGTTGCTGAAGATCTGGACGGTTCTCATCTTTTGTTTGCGTGACTTGGTCAGCTTGACACGTGGTCCACATTTTATTGGAGAGAATCACTTCAGTCGCAGCAGAAAGATTTTGTCTCAGGAAACCCTGCCACGTTGGACGCATGGAGTCTGGGACGCATAGGACGTATGGAACTCATGGAGTCTGGAACGCATGGGCCAGAGACGCATGGAACATGGAGTCTAGAATACATAGGGCCAAAGACACATGGAACACATGGAGTCTAGAACGCATGATGCCAGAGACGCATGGACCGCAAGGAGTCTGGAACGCATAGATCCAGAGACGCATAGAACGCATGGAATCTGGAAAATATGTGGTCTCGTACACATAGCGATGCATGCCTATCAGGAGTAAGTTTATGCTAACGTGAGGTTCTGTCATTTAGCATGCTCACGTCTTTTGAGGCGTTCAGAAAGTCCATTTTGTTAGGATTCTGTGTCTGACATAATCTTTATTTCAGGCCTTTATATGGCCAGTATTGGGGAACAGGGATGCTTGAGGGAGTAAATATGTATGGCACTACTGGCGCATGCAGATACTAGTTACTTAGTTGCGCATGACACTACTGACACATGGGAACACTAGTTACTTAGTGGCGCATAGCACTGATGGCAGACGGGAACACCTGTTATGAAGCGGTCGACGTATGACACTAGATCATTATAATGTCGGGGACTTGATCACTATGACGCATGGCCTTTGATTACTGTTGGTGCATGGTAGCTGCTTTTTTGGGCCGCATAGTCGTTCTACAGCCTGATTTCTTCTTAGTCGATCTTAGGGTTCATGTTTGTAGGACTCATGGATCTAGATTTTCCATGCTTTTACAGCCTGAGAAGCAATATAGGAGGTACGAGAACTCCGAGTCCGCCTAGACTCAATGGACAATCGGGACTTACTGCACGAGCTCGGGATCCGACAACTGTATCCCCTCTAGTGGAGAGATGAACTGTACCCACCCAAGTACAAGCCCTTTAACTTGACTCTGTTTGATGGGAAGACATCTCCCCGTTAATTCATGAGGTACTTCGAGATAGCAACGGGGCATCTTCCTCGCAACGATGCCCTCATAACCAAGCTCTTTGTCAGAGCATTGTCTGGAATAGCTTTCGATTAGTTTTACAGCCTCCAGGAAAACTGTATTTCATCGTTTGATCATCTCATAGGTCTTTTTTGTGCTCGGTTCTATGATGGGAAAATGATATGACAATGTCCTCTTTAATGGATATCACGCAAAGACAGAAATAGTCTGTAAGAGAATACATCGAGTGGTATAGGCAAGGAGTGCTAAAGTTACCCCCTAGTAACCCTGAGTCCATGCTGATGGACATCTATTGGAGAAATGTTCTTTCCATAGTCAGACTCTGGATGGGAAACTCTCAGTTTAAAGATTGGACGATGTTCATTATAAATATTGTCGGTGTTGAGAAGAAAGTAAATGATGCCCGTCCCTTGGGAATGCAGATCCCCGTGGCTAATGATAGAGAAAAATGCCCTTACAACAGCAACAATAACAACGACAATAGCGCCCGGGATGGCAAGAAAAAGCAGGCTCTTATTGCCAATATTACCAAAAAGTCCAAGAAAAAGCCCGCAGAGGCTCCAAAACCGAATAAAACTTATTCCTTCGAAGATGATGACTTTATGGCAATCTTTGGCATGTTAATGAAGGAAAACAAGCTTCGGCTCCCCGATGTTATGTGCCCTGATGAGGCAATTGATGTTAATAATCTAAAATACTGCCACTACCATCGATACGTCTACTATGCGACATGCGATAATGGATTACTACACACTGAAGTGGTACATGCAGCATTTGCTCGACACCAAGGCCCTCACCTTGGACTTTGATGACAAAATAGTTGCTACTAACATGGTATCTCTCCAGTTCAGAAATTTTTCGGCAATGGAAGCCCAAGATGGATTGATCCCGATCCCCAGGGCAACAATGAAGGTTGTTAATCTTCCGCCAGCTTGTAACCAAATAACTGGGCTGATACCTCTCACCACATCACGGGGGAGGTCATGTGGGTTCATCCATATCTTGCTCTAGACTTGATGCAACAGGCAATACCTTCCGTCACTAAGTCCAAGGTCTAGAACTCCAAGTCCTGCTACATGGTTTCTCTCCTTTCCGAAGAAGCTATAGAGGGAACAACGAGGTCAATCATGGCGTACTAATGAGAGTACGATATCCCTAAAGATGGTGCGCTCCTAATCGCCATACCAATAATATCCGATCCAGGTCCATCCCAGTGTCACTTCTGTATTTTCTAGAAATAATATTTTGGTTATTTCATAATTAATTAAATATTGTGCATGTAAAATATTTATATATTATATTATTTATTTATTGTTAGCATGTTAGATTTTATTTTTGGACTTGTGTAGTGGACCTAACTAGTTAGTTTAGATCCATGGACCCAACATTTAATTTTAGTTAGATTTAAGCCCAATAATTAAAAGCCCATTTATTAGGAGGATGATTAATTAAGTTAAACCCATTAGACTAGAACCTTCCCTCCTTAATTAATTTCTTTATGAGAGGCCCCAAGGGGTATTTTAGACTTTACATAGTAGCTTGAGGGAGGGGGCAAGTGAGGCCTATATAAAGGGGATGAAAACTTTCTCTCTCTTTATTTTTTATTCCAAATCTAGATCTAGAATTTTCTTCAACCAAATTTCATCAAATCTCTACCAAATTTCATCTCAATTTCTTTCCAAATCACCATTGGAGGCTAGTAGAGCAAGGATCTAAAAGGAGAAAGCAAGGATCTACAAAGAGGGGCAAGGATCTACAAGTTGAAGGCTTATTTCACCCAAATTGGAAGTTTCATTGGGAATCCATCTCCCAATAGGTACAATTTAGTTTTTCCCCTTAATTTAGATTTTAAATCTGAGATTTAACCATGAGAATTCAACCCATATGCATAGGCTAAGAATTTGGTTTTGTGTTCATAGGAGGCCTATTGAGAAAGTTATGGTACTTTTTGTGTCAATTTTGGAGGAATTACAAGATTGACAATTGTTGTGTGTGTCAATTGGTCCTATAGATCAATTTGGCATGTGCTTGTGTGTTTGGAACTAGTTTCATGTCCACAATTGGATACGTGTAGATCGTATCCCAACAATTTGGTGATACGTGTTGATTTGGGGGTTTTTCCTCCGACACGGGACTTTGAACATGTCACATTTTGACACTGATACGTAGATTTGTGTTTGACTCTTCGTATTGTTCATAAATAATATATTAGACTTGTTCGTGTCCTTCGGGGTACGGTTGGATGTGTGGTTGACTCGTGTCGTAAGCGTATCCTAGATCTAGTGGGATACGGGTGTGATACGCTCCATGTGTTTGTGCATTTATTTCTAGATCTATTTTTCCATTATTCTTAGTTATTGCAATATGTAATTACATACATGTGTGTGTGTGTGTGTGTGTATATATATATATATATATATATATATATATGTGTGTGTGTGTGTGTGTGTGTGTGTGTGTGTGTGTGTGTGTGTGTTAGTGTACCATATTTTTATTTACCTATGTGTATATATGTATATTTCTACATATGAAATAGCTAGTAATTATATTAGTATATATGTAAATATAGTAGTGTATATATCTATATGTTAGTGTATATATATATGTTATCTATATATACTTATATGTTATGTTATGTTATGTTATGTTATGTTATATATATATATATATATATATATATATATATATATATATATATATATATATATATATTGGTATGAGCATATATCTATATATAAGTGTACGTATTAGTGGTATTATAGACATATGTATACGTGTTGCTATACAATATATGTTATTGTGGATATGTATATATGTATATAGAGGAGTGTATACATATTTATATAGTTATAGTTATATATATAAGTACATATATATATTTATGTGTATTTATATATAATAGAGAGAGGGGGTTCGAAGATATAGCGACAACAGCAGCAGTATTTAGCAACGACAACAGTGTTTAGAAACAGCGACCTCAGCAGCATTAGCGACAGCAGCAGCTACAGCAGCATCATTTAACAACAACAGCAGCAACAACATTGGAGACAGCAGCAACTACAGCAACAACAGCAACAACAGCAATAGTGTTAGCGACAGCCGTAGCAGCAGAAATAGCGACGGCAGAAGTAAATGGCAATAGCAGCAGCAGTATTAGCGACGACAGCAGCGGCCAACTACGACAGTTTTGCAATTTTAGTTATATATATATATATATATATATATATATATATATATATATATATGGTATATATATATTTCTTAATTAGTAGTTATTTTGTATATTATATTTTAATTAGATATATATTCTTTTTTTTTGCTATCTATATGTATATATGTATTATGTATATATAGATATACATTAGTAGTTAGTAAGTTATTATGTAGCTATAAGTATCCATGCACTAGTAGGTATCATATGTTAGTAGTTAGTGGTATTTAGTAGTTGTTATATTTAGCATGTAGTTAGTTAAATAGGTTGATTAGCTAGTGGATATATTAGTAGTTAATGTATATAGAGTTAGCTTGTATGTTAGTATTAATATATTTAGATATTAGTATTACCTTGAGATATACCAAGGTATGAATAGTAGGTATTGGCATAGTAATAGGATAGATGTAAAATAATTATGAATTGATACTAAGGTAACTAAAATAAGGTATATAGTATTGTATAAGTATTAAATGTATGGTAGTTTATAGTTATAGTTGGGTAGTTAATATATATACTAGAGTGACATTACCTTGAGATACCAAGGTAAATGCCAAGGTATTGAGGATACCCAAGGTATTGGGTTTGGGTATCAAGATGGAGGTTTAGTAGTGCGATACCGAGTTGGTTCAAAACCAAGGTATCCACATAACTATTTATAATTAGGATTTATATATTTAATATTGTTTGATATGTACATATGTGTTATATTTTATCTCTTGTTTACGTATCCTGAGATACGGTATCTTAACATCCTAGATTTATCTTGTATGACCTATATTTATAGTGTATGAACCCAACATCTTTGAAATAAACTCATGCAACCTAGAAATAGCTAGTTTGACCAAGTTTGACTAGTTTGGCATATAGTTGACCTAGTTTGACTATTTTGACTTAGAAATGGCTTTATGACCTAGAAGTTGACTAGTTTAACTTATTTTCATTCCAAACCTTGTATTAATACAATATTCCATATATAGGTCTGTGACACCAGTTCGGACACTATTTTGCATCATTTGCTCTGGACCACAGGCGAGTACATTCTCATATAGTTTTTATTATTTGAGTACCACTATAATTCAAGTATTTAGAAATGTTACTTACGATTATTGACACGATGGTACACGGATTGGTATTGTTATTGGATCGTCAGTCATGGGATGTTACCTTGATTTTGGAGATGGTATCAGATACTGTCCTTGTTGGTAATGGATAATATTGAATATTGTAGATTAAACATTGGATAAATTGGCTAGTAACGTTTCATGATTCCATCCATCATATCAGTCGGGACGGGGGAAAATACCAATTAAATATGTGATCAAGAAACTATCGACTAGTAGTGTAATCATTGGTTACTAACTAACTAACCATGCAATTCACGTATGGTTGAGTTAGCTCCTTAGTGTAATCATTGAATCTCCCAGGCCGATCACATATTTAGTTAGTATCTCAAATCATATAGTATATTGTAGTTTCCATATTCAGTTCATTGATTACCGTGTTCTATTTCTGACATTACAGTTCATTCCTTTATTCTTGTATGCATTGATTATATTCTATTGCTAGTATTGCCTATTCTTTTATTGTTCTTGATTATCAGTGATATTCAATAGCATCTTCTATTTTACTGCTTTATAGTTTTTTGTCCATTAATTGGAACTGCTATTGAATTTTACTTTGCTCCATTCCTGAATGGAAAATATTTTTCAAAGGATCCGGGAGATTGGTGTCCGACATACTACGGACCTCAGCCTATAGATGGTGCAAACTTGGACCCACTAGTTCTGGAGTGACTGCCGGAAGATTTAGCCGGATTCACTAGTTAGCATAGTTTGTTCTCTTTAGCATTTTGGTACCGGATTTATTTTTGTCATATATTTGAGATTTGGTTATTATTTCTATTTGTTGTTGTTATATTTTTAACTGCATAGTTATGTTAGACTTCTGTGATATCTTCTCGTGCCATAGAAATATGATTGAGTATTGTGTTGAACTAAGATTATTACACTCTTCTTGGAGTTAAGATATTATTAGAGGTTTATGCTTTATAGTGAGATAATTAGATAGTATAGTTGATCAAGACAGCATTTTACCGCCGATGTTATAGCGTAGGCTGGGTGTTGTTCCCGACTTGCATCCCTACACCGGGTATGGATCGTGACACATTTTTAGTGGTGGCCCATACAAGTCAGGCTTCGCAATAGTGTGATATCGTGGTAGTGCGATGACTTAGTTATACTACTGCAAGCCTGCGATATGATATAGGTGTCACGACCCGCACTCGGTATAGGGGCACGAGAGCGTGGGTACGTCCAGCCTACGCCGCAGCATCGACGGTAGAATGCTGTCTAGGTCTTGATGCTATCTAAACAATCTCACACGAGCATCCGACTCCATGAGGAGACACGGATACCATAATATAATAGAACAACATACTCAATCACAACTACAGTACGATAAGATCTCGAAGAAAAAAGTAAGATGCAACACAAGTCTAAAATAGAAATAGTCTAACTCAACAATATAATCCAAGTCTCAAATAAGTTTGCTGGAGACAAATCCGGTACCAAAATAGACAGCTAAGTAACTAACTAGATAACTAGTGATCCTGGCTAAACCTCCCGGAATCATAACTGAACTACCAAGTCCAAGTCTGCAGCTACTCACCCTGTGGTCCATAAATGTCGGACACCAGTTCCTCTAAGGCATAGTCTGAAAAAATATTTTTCAGTCAGGAAGGAGCAAAGTACATCTTAAATAACATTTCTATTTAATTGATAAGAGCTATAAAACAATAAACAAATAATGCTATATACTGAGAGAAGACAGTGAATAAATACAATGGCAAAATTAAGAGACATGCAATGTAAAGAGACAGGTAATATAGACAATATGAAATAATCAGTGCATATATGAAATGAAGAGAACGAGGTACAATATCATATATGGGTGATGTAGTATATGATCTAAAATAGAGAACTGTAACTATTCTAAGTGTTTGAAAAATTAGTCTATCATGTGATTGGCTTGGGACAAGATCAGGCTGGTTACATATGATTAGCTATGATTCATGTAAGGTCACGCTAACTATTTGGTTAGCTATGATGATAGTAATGGTCAGGCTAATAATATATAACAGCTATGAGGCATGTAATGGTCCGGCCGTACCCGACGTGAGATGTGGGGTGAGCTATGATGCATGTAGAGTTGGGTATGATCACATAATCTACTAATATTTTTCTCGCCCCCAACTAGTACAGGGATCCAATAACGACACGTCACGATACACAAGCAATGTACAAGGTCTAAATATCAATATCGTGTATAATGTTAATACGATAATCATTGTAACAGCTCATGACTGCAGATCCAATCTATATACTAGTCCGTATAGCACAGTGTCAAGAATCAGATGTAACATTTCTAGATACTGGAATTATAGATATTATCAAATAATTAGAAATTATCAGAGAATGTACTCGCCTTGGGTCCTTAGCCTGTGACACCAATGTCCTTCCAAAGTATCGTCTGGATGATCCAACAGTCCTATAGATATATCATAAATATAATATTTGCATCAGATGCTACACTAAAACATAATCAAAATACATCAAACCCAGGGGCTATGCCAGGTATGGCACTAGTCAACTAGGGTCAAGTGCGTCAAGTTGCACGGGCATCGCGTTTGTGATTGCTATGAATACAGACAGTCGGTGATACGGGTCCGCCAGTATGTCAGTGTACATGTGGCAGTCAACTAACATTTACAGGGTTATAGGTCAATATAAAGATGGGGTATTCGTAATTACACTCGGGTTACCTAATAGAGGTATATATTTAAATATACATAGAACACTCATAATATATTACCAATTAATTGCATACATAATATATATATATATATATATATATATATATATATATATATATATATACACTTGATGAATTTACACTATTATATATATGTACACATATACATACTAATCAAATTATACTATGTACATATATACATTTATTAAAAAGGGTACTAGGGATGCATGTACAATACGTATACATATGTGTATATATACCAGTTCGAGAAATACATAATATATATATATATATATATACACCAATAAAAATAAATATACTATATACTTGTATATATATATATGTATATATATATATATATATATATATATATATCAAAACATACGTATTAACGTATATTATGCTACATATATATATGTATAAATATATACCAAAATACATACTAACACATATTATGAATACGTATACACTAATATATATTGAATACATAAATACTAATAGGGAATATACTATATGCTAATACATACATATATATATATTTGAATACAAAAATATACTAATAGAGAAGTATATACGTACACTCATACATACGTACACGCGTACGTGTACGCGAGGAGAGGGTCGAACCTGAGCGCGTCTACGACGACGGCGAAGACGTCGACGATGATGACGATGATGAGGACGATGAGGTACTGGTGGAGGGGGCTGGTGAAGGTTGGCCGGAGACTGGTCGAGGAGGAGGCAGGGGGTGGTGGTGCTGGCTCGACGTGGAGGGGCCTGGTGGTGGTGATAGCTCGGGTTGGCCGCCGGGGGAAGAGCTGGCCGGTGGAGGAGCTAGGAGGGCTGTGTGTGGTCGAGCGGGTGTTGGTTCGAGGTAGAGTCTGACGGAGATGGTAGCTCTGATGGTGGTGGATGGATTGGCTTGCCCGGACCGGAGTACAGTGAACGTCGACCAGAGTAGGGGTGAACGGGTGGTTCTAATGGTGGAGGGGCTGGTCGTATAGGCTGGTCGGGTCGAAAGTTGAAGGTGGAGCGGGGTGGTGGTACTCGTGTAGGGGGACTCGGCTGAGGTTGAGATGGAGCCGTAGGGCAGGGAGGTCGTGTAGGGGTGGTCGATGGTAGAGCAGGGTCAGTGCAGCAGGCCGGACTCAGGGTGGTGCTGCTCGGGGAAGAGGATGAGGCCAGGTAGAGCTTCGGGTCGCCGGGCCGGAGTTGGTTGGTTTCCCCCCCCCCCCCCCCCCCCCTTTTCCAATTTAAATTAAAAAGGAGCAGAAGAAGAAGAAAGGAAGAAGAAGAAGAAGAAGAAGAGAAGAGGAAAGGAAAAATTAGAAAAAACCTACGGTTGAGTGAGGAGGGAGGAGAGAGAGAGAGAGAGATGATGGGGGCTTCCCTAGGTTTTGGGATTAGGTCATGGTTGGGAAGAGTGTGTGAAGTGACATTAAATAGGATGGTGAGTGGGAATGAGTAGTGTTGATGCTCCCATTTTGAATGGGTGGTCAGGATTTGACATAAAAGATTTACTCATGCAAGGATGAGGGTTGTTGACTAGTCAAATATTTGGGTTCTCTATTTGGTTTGAACCAATGGGGTGTTGACACCTAACACAATATTTGTAAATGAGTCCCCTTAAATTTGGGTATTTGCACAGACACATAAAATAATAAAAAATTGGTGGGCGATTTGATGTTTGGTATTTTGTAGGATGAGGGGGTGTTGTGTGTTTTGTATGGGCTTAATTAATGGGGTATTTTGATTAAATTAGAATTAAACGGGATTAGTCAAAGTTGGTATCCCTAATTTAATTAGAAACAAATACGAGTGGTGTTCTAAAATTAATTAGAAATACATGGGGCCAAAATTAGGTTGGGACACAAATATCATTAGTGAAGAAGACTCAGAACATAATATTATCCTAATTTGGGTTGCACGAAAAATTGGTCGAGATTGCCTCCAATTTCGATTGGAACGCACAACGATATAAAGTTAAAATTTATTTAGATATTAAATAAACGTCCGCGACAAATATTGTGCGGCTAAAATGAAACACAAGAGAGCATAATTATGAGTTACAAAAAGGTCAAAATGGAAGGCGGGTACGTCTAGGGCAAGGTTGTGAAATTTGTTGGAAGGCAAAAGCTACGGTAGCACTCCAAATATTGAAGCAACGGTAAGGCGTAACAATTAAATAAAATTACGATAATTAATCACAATCCCAATTAATTAAATTCTAATTAATACAAATTAATACATAATCCTATAATTCGGTCAGGTGTTCATCTAGTGGGCCTCTAGGTCAAGTCTACCAGCTCAAACATTAATAAACACTACATATATATAAAATATTTAAATACACATCTCATACAATTATTTAAACTAAATACACACAATTTAATAATATACAAAAAGTCAAAAATACTCCTGTTTTTTGGAACGTGGTAGTGACAAGTCTACCCTCCTTAAAAGAATTTCGTCCTCGAAATTCAAGATCCTCAATAGTAGTATTTACTCATTATATTACCTTCCATCAAAATTTAAAACCCACATAATCAATCCACATTGTCATTTCAATATTTTTCAAAATTCTGTAATTATTGGATTCCTGAAAATCCTCAAATTTAAAAATTTTAAATTCAATTCTTATCGCAATCTCCTCTGAACTTCTCTCAGTATATATCATTATCTGTTTATTGTTTTATAGCCCTTATCAATTAAATAGAAATGTTATTTGAGATGTACTTTGCTCCTTCCTGACTGGAAAATATTTTTTCAGATTATGCCTTAGAGGAACTGGTGTCCGACATTTATGGACTACAGGGTGAGTAGCTGCAGACTTGGACTTGGTAGTTCAGTTGTGTCATGCCCCAGTCCCAAAATACCGAGGGACCGGACGCATGATAATGGCCAGCAGCACACACCGATGGACAAACCCAAATTTAATGGATCCATCGGGGCATGCTTAAGCTGTAATATAAGGATAAGTAGGTTCAATGATACAAGTCACAGTCTAAGCTAACCTCATCCACAACAGATAATCACAGATCAATTGCCAGAACAAAGCAAATATAATAAACTGACAAATCTCAATAAAAAGTGTCTCGGAGAACAATCCGAGAACAAGTCTGATACATAAATGCAATAGACTGGAAAATAAAGGAACTGAAAATAGAAATAAATGAGTATCTCTAGGCAATACCTAGGAGAAGTCCTCCAGCACAATCTCGTCCTCAGGTGTCGGTACTGTTCCTGCTTCTACTCCTGATAATGCTCCTGTACGGTATAACTCTAGGGGGATCTCCTCTGCTAGTCCTGGGGACAAAGTCCGGATCCAGGTCCTCAGGGGACAGCAAGGTACAGAAAATATAAGCCAAAATAAATGCAGTGCAGCAGAAAATACAATAAATAGGGTAAGCTATATAACCATCTATGTGAAAATGCAAGTGAGAGCATCACTAGTGCTCAGGCCGAAGCCACTACAAGCTCTGTGTCGGGGAGCCGGTAGCGGTAATAACCGGTAATGGGCCAAGCTCGGGCTTCAGAGTCTCGTGTCTCTCAAAAATAGGGGTTTTATATATATATGATCAGCCTGTAGCCTGTGTGTCTCTCCCCACCCAATGTAACCACGTCTCTCATGACCATAACGTCTCATGTCCATGTCAAGCGGGATCATAACTAATGCACAAGTCATCTAATGTCTAGGAATATAGTATCAATGTCAAATCCTGTATCCTATACAGAATCACCACGAATATCTCGGGAAAATCCTGTCTCATGAATAGTGTCAAGTGTCCTGGGTCATGGTGTACTTGATAAGACAAGTACGGGAATATAAAGTGTCACAAATATCCATCTCTAGATGACAGTACCCAACACTGCGTACAGTGTCGGCACCCGACTGATAATCGGACGCTAAGTACATCACACGGTCCTAGGTTAAGCATGCACAGCAATATAATGAAGCAAGAAAAATAAGTAACTAAGCTGCAGAGTTTGGCAAGGTACACTTGCCTGGGGTCCTGGGTCCAACTGTAGCTCTGGTCTCATTGGGAATTGCAGGTAATACTCCGGTTGCTGAAATAAATATCACCATTAGATTCAGAAAATATCAAATAGCTAAAAATGCCTGTCCTTACGTCCAATTTGGACACAAGGGCAAAAACGACATTTTCGGGTCAAAGTAGGGTCCACATGTGGGCCACTTTGCACCGAAAAGCGTGTCAGGGTCAAAGGTCTCCAAATCGGTCAAACTTAGTGTCAACAGGTCAGGAACGATGATACGAACCCAACGGAACTTTCAGAATTGGATTCCGATGAGCCGGTCACAAAATCGCCCGTCGGGTGGAACCTGTGGGGCCCACGACACACGATTTTTTCAACGTTCTCAGAATCGAACCAAACTTGGCTCACAGGACCAGCGTATCGCTACGAGTCCGATGGCGTAAGTTTTGTCTCGATCCGACGTGTGTACACAAAGTTACAGCATATTCCAGAACCGACGGATACGGGACGATGTCCGCGGATACGCACTGATTCCGGTGTTCACGCACATCCGAATCGACTTCTGCAAAATCCCACACGTCCGTATCAACGTCGCGCATATTTTGGTAAAGACCGCGTGTGACCAAGTCGTCCCGTTTGGCGGGGCGTACCCAGTTCCGGGGTGAATCGGGTCGTTGGTTTTCCTGTTTTTGGATCGCGGTGTGCGATCACCACAGGACGCGATGCCCCGAGCGGGTTGCACGGGCACCGAGAGGGTTATACAGTCTACGAGTAGAAACTGACGGAATTGAAAACGGGTTTACGAGGAGGGAGAAAACAACACCTGAACAGGGCTCCGAGAAGTCTGAATTTCATGTGTCCGCGTGTCCGAGTCCTGTGTCCACTGTGCTTCTAGGTCTGTTGTGTCCACGGCTAGGGTTTGGTTCTGCCCGAGTTCGCCGGAGCTGCTCGTCGGAGTTAGGTCGTCAGGCGGGGCGCTGCTGCTACGGCAAGGCGGTTCGACGGCTGGCCGGCGACGGTTGTACTGAGCTCGACGAGGTCGGGCGGAGCTTGCTGCAGGCGGCTCAGGCGAGTGGGGTGCTTGGTGCAGCGGCGGAGGTCATGGAGTTGGTCGAGCGAGGGGGGTCGTCGGTGGCGAGGCTGAGTTGGGCAGGGGACGGCGGCGCTCGAGGGCAGAGCGGGGAGTTCTGCGGGTGGTGGTCTTCGGCTGGGCAGCGGAGGAAGGGAGAAGGGAAGGCGGCTGGCCTGAGGCCTTGGCGGAGAAGCTGCTGCTCGGGGCGGCGGGGCGATTGTCGACGAGGGACTCTGCCGTGGCGCGGGCGGACTCGGGTGGAGGAAGGAGGCGGAGATGAGGGAGCCGGGCTGCGGGTTCTGTGGATCGGGGAGTTGGGGGTCGGCCGAGCAAGTCGGCGGAGGGGTTGGAGAGTTGCTGGCGGAGGCGCAAGACGGTGGGTCGAGGGGGATGCGCTGGCCGGAGTCGGAGCGGACGTGGCGGTGCGCCGCCGGAGGGTGGTCAGGGAAAGGGTGGCGGCCAGGATTAGGGTTAGGGTTAGGGTTAGGGTTAGAATTTAATTTCTTTTTTTTTCTTTTTCGTTTTATTTTTTTGTGTGTAGAAAACTAAAAAAACATGTATTTATACATACAGAAAATTAGAACAGGGTTTGACCTAGGATTCGGGCTGGGTCAATGCTCCTCGGGCTTGGCTTCGGCTCTCATGGGGATGTCGGGCTTTGGCACGGATTTAATTCAGTTTAAAATCTACATGGGTCTTCAGGGCTTTAAACGGGTTTTCGGAGTCCAATAAATCCGCAGAAAATTACCCTGTGTCCGGTTTCCCATTTTACACCATAAAATATTATTTCTATAATATTTTAATATGAATTAACCAAAATTAAAAATCCTTTAATTACCAACGCCTAGGTTTTAATCATCAGAAAAATCCTAAAATTTTCCAGAAAAATCCCCAATTAATAATTCTGAAATTTAGGGGGCTTACAAGTTGTGCATCCGGGAGGTTTAGCCGGGATCACTAGTTATCTAGTTAGTTTCTTAGCTGTCTATTTTGGTACCGGATTTGTCTTCGGCAAACTTATTTGAGACTTGGATTATATTGTTGAGTTAGACTATTTCTATTTTAGACTTGTGTTGTATCTTACTTGTTTCTTCGAGATCTTATCGTGCTGTAGTTATGATTGAGTATGTTGTTCATATTATATTGTGGTATCCGTGTCTCCTCATGGAGTCGGATGCTCGTGTGAGATTGTTTAGATAGCATCAAGACATAGACAGCGTTCTACCGCCGATGCTGCGGCTTAGGCTGGACGTACCCATGCTCTCGTGCCCCTATACCGGGTGCGGGTCGTGACACATTTTTAGTGGTGGCCCATACAGGTCAGACTTCGTAAGTTGTGCAATATCATGGTAGTGCGACGTATTAATTGTACTACCACGTGCCTGCGATAAGATATAGGATACTAGGATGAGAGAGGATACTCAATCATAATTTATTTGAGATATTCCTGGGATGACCCTTGAGAATCTTATTATGAATTCTAATTTAATTCCTTTCTCCTTGCTTTCGTCTGTTCTCGCTTGTTGATATTGAGTTTGATTCTTGTTGACCAGTTGTTAACTTTAAATTCTTGGTATCGTTGTTGAGTTGATTTTATATCGAGATAAATTTTATGGGCTAAAATTTATGGTATCATCTGATGGCATATATTGATGAGGACAGTGAGAAAGGTAAAACGTCTACTTTGGTTATGGAACCTAGAGTTTATCGCAGCCATACTAGCTGTCGTGACGAGAACGTAGGAACCTGACTTGGATGTACATACTGTAGTTAGGAAACTTAGAGTCTCTCGCAGCCATACCAGTTGGCGTAGCAGGATTCTAGATGACATGATTATAGAGTTGCATACCTTAGTTACGGAACCTGTCATTATCGTACCTATGCTTACTGGCGTGGCGAGGATTCTGAGTGTCATGATTTCGGACAGACGTGTATGATTATCAGGTTGTATCTTAAATTGGTTCTTAAAGTATAATCTCAATACTTATCTATTTCCGTTATTACAGGACTTTGTTCCATCATTTCCTTGCTAGCGGTAGCAATACCTTCAGTCCTCAATCCAGTTCCTTTTTGAGCTTCTATTCTTTGAGGATTCCTTGTTAAGTATGATAATTAGTGACTTATAATTATGTCTGTATCTTGAGTATTAGTATTGACTGAGTGCTGCTTGTGAGTTTGTAAGTGTTTCCTAGTTGGAAATATAAGCAGTAGGCATTAATCTAGAGTTAACCCATAGCGTAGTGCCTTGTAGCAATAGTTCTATGATAGGTGTGTTATAGTTAGTATTGGCACTATAGATAGAAGGAGAAAAGAGTATCAGTGATGATTCCAAGAGTTAGTATCAGAGCCAGCATACCCGTCCTGGATAATCATGATTATGTAATTGGATAATCTATGTAAACAATTAAGTATCAAGGAATTGTGTTAAGGATTAATGGAACATGATGTTCAATTTGATGATTGATACCGGGTGTGCTAAAAATAAAGAAATATATACGCATAAAGAGTTATAATGAGATGTCATGAGTAGAGAAATATCAGGATTGGTAATAAAAGTGGTGAAGCATATCACAGATTAGTTTAACAGGCTGTAAAAGATAAAAGAAAAATACATATACATCAATCGAGATGAGGAACCATATACTTGCCCATGAGAGTAAAGTAAAACATGGGTGTTATAGAAGGTGTAAGTAATCATTAGAGAAAATACGTGTGATGATAACTTTGATCATTTGGAAGTAATAGTGCAAATAATTCGGACAGTACAAATTTCGTACACAGTTGAGATTGTAAATAATTGGTGTATTAGTATGCACCTTGAGTATTAGAGACTGTGAGTATTTATATGTATACTTGTGGATTTAATTTTATCGTTTGAAGAGTGGAAATGAATTACAATTTTTAAAATTTTAAGGAGTTAAGATTTTATGTTATTAAAATGTTTGAGGATTCAATTTGATTCAATAAACATAGTCAAAGCTATAAGGATTTTAGAAGTGATTAAAATTTTATTTCGATATTTAGTATTTGACTTTTGAGGAAGTATATGCTTTTCATTTTAAATTGTTCGGGAAGTAAAAATTCTGATGATTTTATTTGGAGGATAAAATTTATGGTGGCTAAGAAATATATATTAGTATATGAGTGGATGAAGTGCATACGTAAGGATCTGTTGACTTGGGCATGATTGAGATGGCACTGCAAACAGACTTGGGTGTCCATCTAGAGTTGTATTAGAGAGAACAGTACTTAGTATGGTGTGTTGCACTTGGTGTGCACTTGAGTGATAAGAACAACTCGTATGAACAATTATAGTAGGAAGAGAACTAGCAGTGGGTGTACTTGTAGTAGAACAGTGGTACCTAAAGGGATACAGGTATCAAACTTGGGATACATCATTGACCTATGCAATCACAACTAGGAATATTTCCAATCTATTTATCTTGTTATCCTTATTCCTTCTGAATATTGTTTCTTTAGAACTTTACTATCCTTCCTTGATGATATCGTATTTATTTCCTTAATTGATTCTTTTGGATCTGTCTTCAGGATGTCGCCGAAGACACGATCTGTGAGAGTGGAAGCACCAGCTTTAGAGGGGTCTGCCACCTCTCCACCTGATGGACAGACATTCGTAGTTCCTCCTATATCTCCGATGCATGTGGGAGTATCTGCACTTTTCGGGGGTCCTCCTCCCCCACCTGTTCAGAGGATTGCCGCAGCTGTAACGGACAACCTTCCTCCTTCACCGACTCTAATTTTCGGAGGTGTGCCCATTGACGGGACACATGTGTTTACTTTGATCTAGGGCATGGTAGATGCCCAGAGAGTGACGGCAGATTCTCAGCGAGTTCAAGCTGAGGCTCTGAGAGTGCAGGCAGAGGCACACATAGCACAGACTGAACTGATGAGAAAGAGCATAGAGAACGCTCACCAGATGGCGCTACAGGAAGTTGAGAGAGTTGTCCAGCAGTATCCTGGCCAGCAGCAGCCAAGGACGTTTCAGCATAACCACCAGCAGTATCCAGGCCAGCAGCAGCCGAGGACATTTCAGTATAACCCCCAGCAGTACCAGACATCGGTTCGTGTTCAGCAGGATCAGCAGACTTGTCATTACTATAAGAAGCCAGGTCATCTTAGGAAGAGCTGTAGAGCGAGGCTAGGACTTTGTTTGCACTGCGGCGCTGCGGGACATCGAGTGAGGGATTGTCTTCGAGCTCCTTATCTTCCCGGCCAGTGCGCAGCTCCAAATTATAGAGATCCAGTTAGGCCACCTGTGGAACTGCAGATTGCTCATCACCCGCGGAGGGAGCCACCCCAGCAGGGCAGAGCATTTGCGATAACGGTCGAGGAGACCAATACTGCAGGTGACGTATTAGAAGGTTTTGTTCTTTTCTTTCCTCCTGTCCTCTCTATTTGATTGATTGATTTCTTAGTACCGTAGTTGTATTCGTGATTTACTTGTTAGAATGTAGTTAGTAGTACACCCTGACAGAGACTACAATACCATGACAAAACAGACCATAACCATGCATATTTTCTCTAGATTGCGTGTTGTATGACTATAGGTAGGATTCTCTTAGACTTTGATTATTGGGGATTGACTGTAGTAAAGAATCAATGAAGAGGATGTGATTTGACAGAAAGAGACAATGTGCCTTAAAATTCGAGGATAAACAATAATTTAAACAAAGAGTTGAGAACTTAATATGACAGGATTGGCGATCTTGTTAAAACATTGATTTTATGAGGATTATGAAATGATTGAATTTGTCATTAAATTTCGAGGAATTTAAGAAGATTACCATTGTATTTATTTGATTGCAAGATATAGATTTATTTTGAATATTGCAATTGAAGATTTTGCGAGTATTATATTATTTGAGTATTGTGTGGAAAAAAAAATCGAGGATTAAGATCATAAATGGATTAGTGTTGAATTCAAATTTTGGGATAAGATTTTTAAATTTTATAAATATGCATTGACTGGATTTTCAATTAAAGGATTGGATAGTAAAAATTTGTATCTAGTGATTGCTCAAAGTTGAGGAGTAAGAAGATAAATGGGTTAGTGTTTGAACAAAAATATTTTGGACGAGATTTTTAAATTTTATAAATATACATCAATTAAATTCATGGATTAGTATTTTTAGATAGGATTTCTTAATTTATAAAAGTGTGCATTAATTGTGTTTAAATTAGAAGATTAGATATCAATTTTGAGTATTTAGATATGAACTTCAGTGAATAAATGCAATGGCAAAATAAAGAGACATGCAATGTAAAGAGACAGGCAATATAGACAATATGAAACAATCAGTGCATATATGAAACGAAGAGAACGAGGTACAATATCATATACGGGTGATGTAGTATATGATCTAAAATAGAGAACTGTAACTATTCTAAGTCTTTGAAATATCAGTCTATCATGTGATCAGCTTGGGACAAGATCAAGCTGGTTACATATGATTAGCTATGATTCATGTAAGGTCAGGCTAACCATTTGGTTAGCTATGATGCTAGTAGTGGTCAGGCTAATCATATATAATAGCTATGAGGTATGTAATGGTCAGGCCGCACCCGACTTGAGATGTGGGGTGAGCTATGATGCATGTAGAGTTGGGTATGATCACATAATCTACTAATATTTTCTCCGCCCCCAACTAGTACAGTAGAGCCAATCACGACGCGTCACGATACACGAGCAATGTACAAGGTCTAAATATCAATGTCGTGTACAATATTAATACGATAATCAATGTAACAGCTCATGACTGCAGATCCAATCTATATAATAGTCCGTGTAGCATAGTATCAAGAATCAGATGTAACATTTCTAGATACTGGAATTATAGATATTATCAAATAATTGGAAATTATCTGAGAATGTACTCACCTTGGGTCCTTAGCTGGTGACACCAATGTCCTGTTCCAGATATCGTCTGGATGATCCAACAGTCCTATAGACATATCATAAATATAAAATTTGCATCAGATGCTACACTAACACACAATCAAAATACATCGAACCCAAGGGCTATGCCAGGTATGGCACTAGTCAACTAGGGTCAAGTGCGTCAAGTTACACGGGCGTCGCGTCTGTGATTGCTGTGAATACAGACAGTCGGTGATTCGGGTCTCGCCAGTACGTCAGTGTACATGTGGCAGTCAACTAATATTTACAGGGTTACAGGTCAATGTAAAGACGGGGTATTCATAATTACACTCGGGTTACCTAGTAGAGGTATATTTTTAAATATACATAGAATACTCATAATATATTACCAATTAATTGCATACATAATATATATATATATACACTTGATGAATTTACACTATTATATATATGTACACATATACATACTAATCAAATTATACTATGTACATATATACTTATATTAAAAAGGGTACTAGGGATGTATGTACAATACGTATACATATGTACATATATATACCAGTTCGAGAAATACATCATATATATATATATATATATATATATATATATATATATATATATATATATATATATATATATATATATATATATATATATATATACCAAAAAAAATACATATACTATATACTTGTATATATATATGTATATATATATATATATATATATATATATATCAAAACATACGTATTAACGTATATTATGCTACATATATATATGTATAAATATATACCAAAATACATACTAACACATATTATGAATACGTATACACTAATATATATGTTGAATACATATATACTAATAGGGAATACACTATATGCTAATACATACATATATATATATATATTTGAATACAAAAATATACTAATAGAGAAGTATATACGTACACTCATACATACGTACACGCGTACGTGTACGCGAGGAGAGGGTCGAACCTGAGCGCATCTACAACGACGGCGAAGACGTCGACGATGATGACGATGACGAGGACGACGAGGTGTTGGTGGAGGGGGCTGGTGAAGGTTGGCCGGAGACTGGTCGAGGAGGAGGCAGGGGGTGGTGGTGCTGGCTCAACGTGGAGGGGCCTGGTGGTGGTAATAGCTCGGGTTGGTGGTGGTGATAGCTCGGGTTGGCCGCCGGGGGAAGAGCTGGCCGGTGGAGGAGCTAGGAGGGCTGTGTGTGGTCGAGCGGGTATTGGCTCGAGGTAGAGTCCGACGGAGATGGTAGCTCTGATGGTGGTGGATGGATTGGCTTGCCCGGACCGGAGTGCAGGGAATGTCGACCGGAGTAGGGGTGAACGGGTGGTTCTAATGGTTGAGGGGCTGGTCGTGGAGGGTGGTCGGGTCGAAAGTTGAAGGTGGAGCGGGGGGGTGGTACTCGTGTAGGGGGACTCGGCTGAGGTTGAGATGGAGCCACGGGGCAGGGAGGTCGTGTAGGGGTGGTTGATGGTAGAGCAGGGTCGGTGCACCAGACCGGACTTAGGTTGGTGTTGCTTGGGGAAGAGGATGAGGCCGGGTGGAGCTTCGGGTCGCCGGGCCGGAGCTGGTTGTTATTCCCCCCCCCCTTTTTCCAATTTAAATTAAAAAGGAGGAGAAGAAGAAGAAAGGAAGAAGAAGAAGAGAAGAGGAAAGGAAAAATTAGAAAAAACCTACGGTTGAGTGAGGAGGGAGGAGAGAAAAAAGATGGGGGCTTCCCTAGGTTTGGTGATTAGGTCATGGTTGGGAAGAGTGTGTGAAGTGACATTAAATAGGATGGTCTGTGGGAATGAGTGGTGTTGATGCTCCCATTTTGAATGGGTGGTCAGGATTTGACATGAGAGATTTACTCATGCAAGGATGAGGGTTGTTGACTAGTCAAATATTTGGACTCTCCATTTGGTTTGAACCAATGGGGTGTTGACACCTAATACAATATTTGCAAATGAGCCCCCTTAAATTTGGGTATTTGCACAGACACATAAAATAATAAAAAATTGGTGGGCGATTTAGTATTTGGTATTTTGTAGGGTGAGGGAGTATTGTGTATTTTGTATGGGCTTAATTAATGGGGGTATTTGGATTAAATTGGGATTAAACGGGATTAGTCAAAGTTGGTATTCCCAATTTAATTAGAAATAAATGCGAGTGGTGTTCTAAAATTAATTAGAAATACATGGGGCCAAAATTAGGTTGGGACACAAATATCATTAGTGAAGAAGACTCAGAACAGAATATTACCCTAATTTGGGTTGTATGAAAAATGGGTCGAGATTGCCTCCAATTTCGATTGGAACGCACAACGATATAAAGTTGAAATTTATTTAGAAATTAAATAAACGTCCGCGACGAATATTGTGCGACTAAAATGAAGCACAATAGAGCATAATTATGAGTTACAAAAAGGTCAGAATGGAAGGCGGACACGTCTAGGGCAAGGTTGTGAAATTTGTTGGAAGGCAAAAGCTAGGGTAGCGCTCCAAATATTGAAGCAATGGTAAGACACAATAATTAAATAAAATTATGATAATTAATCACAATCCCAATTAATTAAATTCTAATTAATATAAATTAATACATAATCCTATAATTCGGTCAGGTGTTCATCTAGTGGGCCTCTAGGTCAAGTCTACCAGCTCAAACATTAATGAACACTATATATATATATAATATATTGAAATACACATCTCATACAATTATTTAAACTAAATACACACAATTTAATAATATACAAAAAGTCAAAAATATCCCTGTTTTTGGAACGTGGTAGTGACAATAGGACATAGGACACTAGGATGAGAGAGAGATACTCAATCACAACTAGGAATTCTAATCTGAATTGAATTGCTACTTTTGATTCTTTCTGAATTCTTTGAATATTATTGTCTTTCCTTGATAATATCTTATCTCGTGTCGAATTGATCTCTTTTATTTCGATCTGTCTTCAAGATGCCGCCGAAGACTAGATCCCATCGATCGGAAGCAGTTTTTGCGAGGTCTGCCAACTTTTAATCTTTCACTCAGGTAGTAGGGTTTGTACCTCCTATGACATCAGTTCACGTAGGAGTCTCGGCTACCTTCGGGGGTTCTCCTCCACCTGTTCCGAGGACTACTCCAGTTGCTTCGGAGGGACTTCCACTACCTCCATTTTTAGGAGATGCTGCATCGATGGTTGCATTGTTTAGAGAGATGATGGAGTTACAGAGGGCATGGATAGATGCCCAACGCAGGCAATCAGATATGATGCGGCAGAGTATGGAAAATGTCCATCAGGTAGCTATTGAAGCAGTTCAGAGAGAGGCTCCTCCACAGCCACAAGATGTTCAGATCGAGCCAAACAATATTCAAAATTTCAAGAAGCTTGAGCCTCGAGTTTTCAAGGGGACAGAGGGTATAGTCTATGTTAACGATTGGCTTAAAAATATCGAGCGTCTCATGAGGGTGTCCCATCTTACGGAGGATCTGAAGGTTGAGGCTGTAGGACTTTAACTGTTCGACGTTGCCCGCACTTGGTTCCTGATTGAGCCACTTCTTACTGATATGGGGCAGTCTTGGGAGGTGTTCAAGGATCTCTTTAAGAAGAAGTTCTTTGCTCGGACGGAAAGATTGGAATTAGGAAGGCAGTTTGAGAGCCTTATACATGGGAGCTTGTCCGTAGAGGAATATGCCGCAGAGTTCGGGAGACTGAGTCAATTTATGGAGTATTTGGTAAGAGAGCCAGAAGTTTGGGCTATCCATTTCTGCGAGGGTCTGAATTGGGAAGTGAAGATTCTTATTTCGTCTTTCTATAAGACGTATTCTAAGATACTTTCGGAGGCATGCAAGGTCGAGCGGGAGCGGAACTTGAAGCCGAAGAGGGATTGTGATATGTTTGGGGGTGACAGTAGCAGTACGGTACCGACAAAGAGGCCACGGTTCCAGCAACAGCAGTTTCCAGTACAGTTTGGAGCTCATCAGTAGCAATATCAGATACAAGAATTAATTGTTGCTGCAGTACAAGCTCCAGTACAACAGATACCATAGCAACCTCAGAGACAGGTGCAATAGGATCCACAATGCACCTATTATAAGAAGATTGGGCACACTTGGGAGATGTGCCGGAAGAGACTTGGAGCATGCTTACAATATGGATCAACGGAGCATATGGTGAAGGATTGTCTCTGGACCCTTCAACGTCTAGGCCAGGATGCAGATCGAGGGCAGAGAGGTGGATTTAGGCCACCTGTAGCACCGCAGATTGCTCATCACCCACAGAGGGAGCTACCTCGGCAGGTTGGAGCATTTGTGATGACGGTCGAAGAGACCAATACTACAGGTGATGGGTTAGCGAGTTCTGTTCTTTATTTTTGTTCCTTCTACCTATTTTGATTGATTGCTTCTTTAGTACCTTTTGGATGTTTGTGTTATATAGTTAGTATAGCTAATAGAATACCCTAATGGAGATAGCAATAATAAAGACAGACGGAGACCATGACCATGCATGTTGTTTTTGCATAGGACTGTTCTTGGTGCGATAAGACCTTATTAGACTGTGATTGCTGGGGGATTAACCTAGAAGGAGTACGATCACCCTTAAATTTCGAGGACAGAATTATTTTAAGGGGGGTAGACTTGTCACTACCGTATTTTCTAGGAAAGGATATTTTGCTCATTTCATAATTAATTAAATATTTTACATGTTAAATATTTATTTATTGTATTATTTATTTATTCTTAGTATGTTAGATTTTATTTTTAGACTTGTGTAGTGGACCTAACTAGTTAGTTTAGATCCATGGACCCAACATTTAATTTAGTTAGATTTGAGCCCAATAATTAAAAGCCCATTTATTAGGAGGATGATTAATTAAGTTAAACCCATTAGACTAGAACCTTCCCTCCTTAATTAATTTCTTTATGAGAGACCCCAATCTATATTTTAGACTTTACATAGTAGCTTGAGGTAGGGGGCAAGTGAGGCATATATAAAGGGGATGAAAACTTTCCCTCTATTCATTTTTTATTCCAAATCTAGATCTAGAATTTTCCTCAACCAAATTTCATCAAATCTCTACCAAATTTTATTCTAATAACTTTCCAAATCACCATTGGAGGCTAGTATAGGAAGGATCTAGAAGGAGGAAGAAAGGATCTACAAAGAGGAGCAAGAATCTATAAGTTGAAGGCTCATTTAACCCAAATTGGAAGTTTTGTTGGGAATCTATCTCCCAATAGGTACAATTCAGTTTTTTCTCTTAATATAGATTCTAAATATGAGATATAACCATATGAAATTAACCCATATGCATAGGCTATCTATAGGATTTGGTTTTGTGTTCATAGGAGGCCTATTGAGAAAGTTATGGTACTTTTTGTGTCAATTTGGGGAAATTCCGAGATTGACAATTATTGTGTGTGTCAATTGGCCCTATAGTTAAATTTGGCATGTGCTTGTGTGTTTGGGGCTAATGTCGTATCCATAATTGGGTACGTGAAGGTCATATCCCAATAATTTGGTGATACGTGTTGATTTGGGGGTTTTCCCTACGACATAGGACTTTGAACATGTCATATTTTGACATGGACACGTAGATTTGTGTTTGACTCTTCGTATTGTTCATAAATAATATATTAGACTTGTTCGTGTCCTTCGGGGTACTGTTGGATGTGTGGTGGACTCGTGTCGTAAGCGTATCCTAGATCTAGTGGGATACGGGTGTGATACGCTCCATGTATTTTTGCATTTATTTCTAGATCTTTTTTCCATTGTTCTTAGTTATTGTAATATGTAATTACATATGTATATATATATATATATATATATGTGTGTGTGTGTGTGTGTGTTAGTGTACCATATTTTTATGTACCTATGTGTATGTATGTATATATGTAGCTATATTTCTACATATGTAATAGCGAGTAATTATATTAGTATATATGTAAATATAGTAGTGTATATATCTATATGTTAATATATATATATGTTATATATATATATATATATATATATATATATATATATATATATATACTTATATGTTATGTTATATATATATATATATATATATATATATATAACATAACATATAAGTATATATATATATATATATATATATATATATATATATAAGTGTACGTATTAGTGGTATTATAGACATATGTATAAGTGTTGCTATACAATATATGTTATTGTGGATAATATATGTATATAGAGGAGTGTATACATATTTATATAGTTGCAGTTATATATATAAGTATATATATATATATTTATGTGTATTTATATATAATAGAGAGAGGGGGTTCGAAGATATAGCGACAGGAGCAGCAGTATTTAGCAATAGTAGCAGTGTTTAGCAACAGCGACAGCAGCAGCAGCAGCTACAGCAACATCAACAACAGTATTTAACGATAACAATAGCAGCATCATTGGCGACAGCAGCTACTACATCAACAACAACAGCAGCGTTAGCGACAGCCGCAGCAGCAGAAATAGCGATGACAGCAGTAAATGGCAACAGTAGTAGCGGTATTAGCGAGGGCAGCAGCGGCCAACTGCGACAGTTTTGCGATTTTAATTATATTTATGTATAATAGATATATATAAGGTATTGGTATATATATATATATATATATATATATATATATATATATATATATATATATATATTTCTTAATTAGTAGTTATGTATATTATATTTTTAGTTAGATATATATTCATTTTTTTGCTATCTATATGTATAAATGTATAATGTATATATAGATATACATTAGTAGTTGGTAAGTTATTATGTAGCTATAAGTATCCATTATAAACCCCCATTCCTGAAAACAGTATTACTTATTATTAATTATTTAAATTATTTAATAATAAGGAAAAGAAAAGAAAAACAGAAATTCCTATTGGACCAAACCCGCAACCCGTTAATCATCCTTGCGTAAAAACTCGTTTAGCAAAAATCCTGCAGAAACTCTTTCATGCGTAAAAATCCAACCCGCCTAAATTCCTTTCTCTATCCACAAAACCACTTCAGCACGTATAATAAAAGCAGCAGTGTACCCGCGTAAACTCTTCAGTTTTCTGCGCGTAAAACCAAAATCATGCATATAACTCTCCGCCGCTTTCTATTTCCTCAGACGCGTATAAGACTACCTTGCGTATACTTCTTTCCCTGCGCGTAGTATCAGCAGCAGAAGCAAAATCCAATTTTGCTTTGCTTTGCTTTGCCTTTCCACACGTGTAAGAATTTCATTCCACCACTCCTTAAAAGATATTCTCAACCGCACACATAAACCAATAAGAAGAAAACAACAGCAATAGTTTCTTAACCATTAAGTAAATTCCACCGCCTCCTTATTCCTATATATAATCACAACTTCCAAACACTAACCCTTATTCTTATCACACTTAACATTTTTTTGGACGAACACTTTACAGGACTTTGCTCGGCAAGTATACCTTGCCACTGTAAATCTATTTACATTCCAAAAATGATACATGCATATTTAATTCTACGATGTTTATTTTACTTTGGACCTGTTTTATAAGACTACCCTAGCATTATGGAGTATCCGTAGATTCATTGGCCGTGACACAGTTATTACACGAGTTGTGAGTCTCATATAGATTTTCGGAATTCGTATTGGGTTGGCCGCCTGTACGTAAGGGCCGTGCGTCAGGAATGACTGCTAATAGAAACTTTGTATGCTAGTAGACCTGGCAGTTATTAGAGGTATTATTGTGTCATGTATATGACATGCTTAGAGCATGGGGCAGGAAGAACAATAAGTAAAGTATTTGGGCTCCTTTGCACTTTTCTGTAACGCCCGGATTCTCCGCCGGAGAAAGGGTGATGATGACCACTACATATTACTGGCGGCCTCTGTCATTCAAAAGACGACATGCTTTGAGGCCTCTGATTCTCCAAGAGAGTCACGCCAATCCCATATTTTAAGCCAGATAGCCCACTTGGTGGAAAGTTATTCTCAAACTGCATTCACTTAGATGGTTAAGCGACCCGATAGATATTTTTATTTCAGTACTTCTGGGCATGTTATTATGTATCTTGTTATGTCCCTCTGAGGACCTGGTCCCTTTCCAGATATGGACGAGCAGGAGCTTCCACAGGAGTATGGGCCCAGACCGGATGCTACTTACGAGACTGAGGAGATCTTACCCTCAGAGTATCTGTGATTATGACTACTGTTTATAGATTTTGTTGCTACTCAGTATAGTAGTTTTGTAGTGGATTTGTTTCCACCAGACTATAGCCTCGATATACTTTGGTATCCAGTTATATTCTAGTTTTAATTCTACTGAGTATTTGTGTTGTGGATGAGATATAGATTGTGTGTGACTTGTTGTGACAGTATATTACCACCGATGAATTGCATATTCATTTACAGCATACGTGTGTATATGATTTCCACATATTGGAGTTCATATACTCACGGCTGGGCGTGTTACGTATTCCTAGTCCTACGTATTTTGGGACTGGGGCATGACATGTTTTTGGTGGTGGCCCATGCAGGTCCCGAATATATTGTCTTGGTTACATAATTGTACCAAGCAAGCCTGTGTATAGGAAATATTTTAAGGATCTCATCCACACTTGACTAAAACCTCATTCATCCTTCCAACTATCCTATATTTTATTTTATGCCACAAATCCTTTACTCTTGTTGGCATATACTTTATTCTGCAGGAGATTACCTATTTTGCGCCATAGTTAGGTATACTTTATGCTGCATTTATAACAAACTATTTTTCTACGATCCCTTAGTCTTTCTAAATCTGCGTATGCCATCACATAGGTAAATACCCAGCGTAAACCTGATGATCCCTGAACCCAGCGTAAATAGTTTGATCATGCGTAAATATAAGGATGATGATAAGCGTATTATCACTATCTTAGTCATTAAGAAACCAATCTTTTGTAATTAATGCAGAGATATGCTCCGAGCCCTGTGCAGCAATAGCCTTTGATGTGGCGTTTGATTTTGTCAATGTCACTAGACAACAAAAAAACTCGGGTTTCTATGAAAATCACCATCACAGCCGTCCTCTTGATTATCGTGCGATACTTTTGTCAGATGTCAGGTTTCTGACAAATTCATCCAAAGAAAACAAAAAGTTTCTTACGCTGCCAAGTATGTTATACTTTACGCAGATAAATTTTCGAAAACAGTAGTTTCGCTCAGATTTATGCACAAAACTTTTACGCATAGACCTTATGCTGATAAGTCCTGAACTATGTTTTATGCCGACAATTTGAAATCTTTACTTTACGCTAAACTTCCTTGGAGCCCTGCTCGCAGCTAGCTCTGAAGCTATGTTTTACGCGGATAACTTTCCAGCATATTTCATACTTCTACATCCTATTTAATACATGTACCCTGTTGATTCCCATACCTTGCCTAAACGATTATGTACATTAACTGCAGAAAGATGGATATGCAGAAAGAATATACTATCACTGAGGGTAACACAACTCCTGGAGTTAATGATCTAACTCAAGGAGGGACTTCAGCAAACCCTAGACTTTCAGGATCAGATGGACATATTCATAATCCAGCTCCATCTGACTTACCCATTCCACCTAATAGGACTCTTCCAGTCTCATTAGCACCTCAGGATGGCCAGACACAACTATTCCAACTCTTCCAAATGATACTGAAGGAACAACAACAACATGCCGCCACACTAGCTGCAGAACAGAGACAGCAAGCATCTGAGCAGAGACAAGAATTTCTGGCAGCACTTGAAAGGATGGCTGCAAAGACTACTATACCAGCTCAAGTACTAGCAGCAATACCTCAGGCTAGAGTTTGTTCAGTAAAAGACTTTGTACAAATGGGTCCGAGGCTATACAAAGGCAATGAGAATCCAGAAGAAACTACCAACTGGATCACCCACACTCGGAAGTTGCTAGAAGCAGCACAGCTACCCACAGAGCTGTGGATGACAGGTGTGAGAACGCTACTAGATGGTAATGCTCATCACTGGTGGGAATCCATGGAACGCCAGTTGGGTACATACCAGACATGGGAGCAATTCCTGGAATGCTTTGAAAGAAAGTATTTCCCGGACACTGTCAGAGATGCATTATACGATCAGTTTCTCCACTTAGAACAGGGGAACTGAACAGTGGACGAGTATGATGCTGAATTTAGCCGCCTTAGCAAATATGGCGCTGCTCTGATACCAGATGACTTGGCCAAGGCTAAGAGGTTTCATCGTGGATTGACTAAAGAGCTCCAACACTATACTAGCTCCCAGTCCCGAATTTCTTATGCCGAGTTACTGATCGAAGTCAGATTACAAAAAACCATCAGCAAGAGAAAAGGAGGTCAGCAGAGGGAACAACTAGGACCAACAAGAATACAACAAGGAGGACCTATCAGACGTCCTTTAGCTCAGCAGCAGCAGTACCAACACAGAGCAGGACCGTACCAGATTTTAGAGAAACCCCAATGCAATTATTGTGGGAGACGCGGGCACCTCTCATGGGACTGTCGAGTCCGCCTAGGACAGTGTATGCGATGTGGTTCTGGACAGCATATATTAAAAGATTGTCCTATGCAACAAGCATCAACACTTGCACAGCCAGCACAGAGACTAACACTTCCAGCACCAAGGCCAGCTCAACAGATGGCTAGACCAGGAGCACCTCGACCTCCGACAACAGGAGGATTTCAGCGAGGATCACCGCTGCCTGCCCAGGAGGATCAATTCGCGAGGGCCAGACATGGGCAACCACAGAGGAATGGACAAGCTTTTGCTATGGAAGTAGATGATATGGATCAGGAGATTAATGTCATAGCAGGTATCACTATTGTTTTTACTTTTCCTGCTGTAACATTATTTGATACGGGAGCCACCCACTCATTCATATGATCTAGTTTTATTGCCAAATACAATATTACCTCTGCACCTTTACCTAGTTGTGTTAGAATACTTACTGGAGGAGGAGTAGTACCTATTAGTAGAATTTGTAGATCATGTCCTATAGTAATACGTGGCAGAGAGATGAATGCCCGACTCTTAGTTCTTCCTATGCCTACTTTTGATATTGTGCTTGGAATGGACTGGCTGAGCAAGCACCATGCTTTCTTTGATTGATTTGGAGAAAGCATTCTTTTTAAGGTACCAGGCCAGCTTGAATTTGAGTTTGCAAGAGGATCCACAGAAATCCTTGATGGTATGTAGATTGCAATGAACGACGTTGTCTATCATCCCATTATTTCAAAATTTTAAGACGTTTTTCCAAAAGAATTTCCAGGACTACCCCCAGATAGAGACGTAGAATTCTCGATTGAATTAACACCAGGAGCAGCACCCATAGCGTCACATATTTATAGACTGGCGAAGAAGGAGATGGATGAACTAAAGACACAATTGAAAGATCTAGAAGAGAGAGGTTTCATCCGACCAAGTGCATCACCCTGGGGAGCACCAGTATTGTTTGTACCAAAGAAGGATGGGTCAGTACGTATGTGCATTGACTATAGAGCATTAAATGTAGTGACTGTGAAGAATAAATATCCACTGCCACGCATTGATGACTTATTTGATCAACTCAGTGGAGCCAAGATGTTCTCGAAGATAGATTTGAGATCGGGATATCACCAGGTGAAGGTACGGAAGGAGGATATTCCGAAGACCGTATTCCGGACAACATATGGGCATTATGAATTTTTGGTCATGCCATTTGGATTGACCAATGCTCTAGCTATCTTAATGGACTTAATGCATTGAGTCTTCTATCAATATTTGGATCAATTCATGGTAGTCTTCATAGATGATATACTTGTCTATTCAAAGAACCACGAGGAACACGAGAAGCACTTACGAATTTTTCTAGAGACCTTGAGGAGAGAGCAGTTATATGCAAAACTCAGTAAATGTGAGTTCTTCTTGGACAAGGTTTCATTTCTTGGGCATATTATTACATGAGATGGTATTTCTGTTGATCCAGAAAAGATCTCGGCAGTTGAAACATGGCCTGTTCCTAAATCAGCAGCAGAGGTGAGAAGTTTTCTTGGACTTCCGGGATATTACCGACGGTTCGTGGAGAACTTCTCAAGGATAGCGACTCCTATGACTCGGTTGACTTGCAAAGATCAAGAGTTCATATGGACTAACGAGTGTCAAGCCGCTTTCGAGGAATTGAAGAAGCGATTGACTATGGCACCAGTATTAACTATTCTATCAGGATCAGGAGGATATGTGATATATAGTAACGTATCAGGTAAAGGCTTGGGATGTGTATTGATGCAACATGGCAAGGTGATTGCATATGCATCTAGGCAATTACGAGTACATGAGAAGAATTATCCAACTCATGACTTGGAACTTGCAGCAGTTGTATTTGCTTTGAAGTTATGGAGACATTACTTATATGGAGAACAGGTAGAAATCTATACCGACCACAAAAGCCTAAAATATGTCTTCACGCAGAAGGAGTTAAATATACGGCAACGTCGATAGCTTGAATTGATGAAAGATTTTGAGATAGAGCTACATTATCACCCAGGCAAGGCTAACGTTGTAGCAGACGCATTAAGCTGGAGGCCAACAGCTTATTCCTTAACAACACAAGGAATTATTGAAGGATTTGCAAGGTCTTGGCATTGAAGTATTATTACCCAGAGCAGACGGGACACTAGCCAACTTGCAAATAAAATCATCACTAGTAGAAAGGATCAAGTCAGCATTGCCTACAGACGCCAGATTCAGAAGATTAAAAAAAAGAACAGAAGCCGAAGAGCAGACAGGACTGTGCATTCATGATGATGGGACATTACGATATAGTAATCGTCTATATATTCCCAATGGAGAAATTCGACAAGAACTGATGACAGAAGCTCATAGTTCAATACATTCTATTCATCCTGGAGGCACCAAGATGTATCGTGATTTACGACAACATTTTTGGTGGCATGGAATAAAAAGAGAGATAGCTCGCTTTGCAGCTAAATGCTTAGTATGTCAACAAGTAAAGGTGGAGCATCAAAGAACGGCAGGGTTATTGCAACCACTTCCTATTCCAGAGTGAAAGTGGGAACATATCACTATGGACTTTGTCATGGGCTTTCCCAAGAGTCCAAGTGGTAAAGATGCAGTGTGGGTAATAGTAGACCGACTCACCAAGTCAGCATATTTTTTGCCTTTTAAAGTTGGCCAATCTACAGAAGTTTTCGCTGACCTATATATGAGGCAGATCGTGAGATTGCACGGCATTCCAATCAGTATTGTATCAGACAGAGACTCGCGCTTTACATCATATTTTTGGAGAAGCATGCAAGAGAGCCTTGGAACTCGTCTGAAGTTCAGTACATCTTATCACCCTCAAACAGATGGGCAGTCAGAACGTACTATTCAGACATTAGAAGATATGTTAAGGGCTTGCATGTTAGACTTTGGAGGATCCTGGGAGGACCATCTACATCTTGTGGAATTTTCTTACAACAATAGCTATCAGGCGAGCATCCAGATGGCTCAGTTTGAAGCATTGTATGAAAGAAAGTGTAGATCTCTTGTGTGTTGGAGCGACGTGGGAGAACGTCAAATCCTGGGACCAGAGCTAGTAATTAACACCGTGGAGACAGTAAAGAAAATACAAGGACACTTGCGAGCAGCACAAGATAGGCAGAAACAATGGGCAGACCTTAATCGTCGTCCCTTGGAATTTAGAGAGGGCGATCATGTCTTCTTAAAGATATCACCTAACAGAGGCACCATTCGATTCGGAGGGCGAGACAAGTTAAGTCCAAGGTATATTGGGCCATTTGATGTACTAGAAAGAGTGGGAGAAGTGGCATATCGACTTGCGCTACCACCTTCACTTGAGGAAGTACATGATGTATTCCATGTATCGCAGCTCAGGAGATATATGGCAGATAGCAGTCATATTCTTGACCATTCAGAGATCACCGTTGGGCCAAGCTTGACATATCAAGAGCAACATGTAGGAATCCTTGATCGTCGAGAGAAGGTATTGAGAAACCAGTCTATTCCCTTAGTCCGCGTGGCATGGAAACATGGCTCGCCAGGAGAATCTACTTGGGAATGCGAAGATGACATGCGCCAACGTTTCATGAACCTATTCATAGACCAAGGTATGAATTACTTTGTTAATTTATATCTTCTACCAATTATTGACTTTTATTTTACTTGGCTTAGTTTTAATTTCGAGGACAAATTTTTATAAGTTGAGTAGAATGTAAACCCCCATTCCTGAAAATAGTATTAGTTATTATTAATTATTTAAATTATTTAATAATAAGGAAAAGAAAAGAAAAATAGAAATTCCTATTGGACCAAACCCGCAACCCGTTAATCATCCATGCGTAAAAACTCGTTTAGCAAAAATCCTGCAGAAACTCTTTCATGCGTAAAAACTCAACCCACCTAAATTCCTTTCTCTACGCACAAAAGCACTTCCGCGCGTATAATAAAAGCAGCAGTGTACCTGTGTAAACTCTTTAGTTTTCTGTGCGTAAAACCAAAATCATGCGTATAACTCTCCGCCGCTTTCTATTTTCTCTGACGCGTATAAGACTACCTTGCGTATACTTCTTTCCCCGCGCGTAGTATCAGCAGCAGAAGCAAAACCCAATTTTGTTTTGCTTTGCCTTTCCACACGTGTAAGAATTTCATTCCACCACTCCTTAAAAGATCTTCTCAACCGCACACATAAACCAATAAGAAGAAAACAACAGCAATAGTTTCTTAACCATTAAGTAAATTCCACCGCCTCCTTATTCCTATATATAATCACAACTTCCAAACACTAACCCTTCTTCTTATCACACTTAACATTTCTTTGGACGAACACTTTACAGGACTTTGCTCGGCAAGTATACCTTGCCACTGTACATCTATTTACATTCCAAAAATGATACATGCATATTTAATTCTACGATGTTTATTTTACTTTGGACCTGTTTTATAAGACTACCCTAGCATTATGGAGTATCCGTAGATTCATTGGCCGTGACACAGTTATTACACGAGTTGTGAGTCTCACATAGATTTTCGGACTTCGTATTGGGTTGGCCGTCTGTACGTAAGGGCCGTGCGTCAGGAATGACTGTTAATAGAAACTTTGTATGCTAGTAGACCTGGCAGTTATTAGAGGTATTATTGTGTCATGTATATGACATGCTTAGAGCATGGGGCGGGGAGAACAATAATTAAAGCATTTGGGCTCCTTTGCACTTTTCTGTAACGCCCGGATTCTCCGCCGGAGAAAGGGTGATGATGACCACTACATATTACTGGCGGCCTCTGTCATTCAAAAGATGACATGCTTTGGGGCCTTTGATTCTCCAAGAGAGTCACGTCAATCCCATATTTTAAGCCAGATAGCCCACTTAGTGGAAAGTTATTCTCAAACTGCATTCACTTAGATGGTTAGGCGACCCGATGGATGTTTTTATTTCAGTACTTATGGGTATGTTATTATGTATCTTGTTATGTCCCTCTGAGGACCTGGTCCCTTTCCAGATATGGACAAGCAGGAGATTCCACAGGAGTATGGGCCTGGACCGGATGTTACTTACGAGACTGAAGAGATCTTACCCTCAGAGTATCTGTGATTATGACTACTATTTATAGATTTTTTTGCTACTTAGTATAGTCGTTTTGTAGTGGATTTGTTTCCACCAGACTACAGCCTCGATATACTTTGGTATCCAGTTATATTCTAGTTTTATTTCTACTGAGTAATTGTGCTGTGGATGAGATATATATTGTTTGTGACTTGTTGTGACAATATATTACCACTGATGGATTGCATATTCATTTACAGCGTACGTGTGTATATGATTTCCACATATTGGAGTTCATATACTCACGGCTGGGCGTGTTACGTATTCCTAGTCCTACGTATTTTAGGACTGGGCGTGACATCCATGCACTAGTAGGTATCATATGTTAGTAGTTAGTGGTATTTAGTAGTTCTTATGTTTAGCATGTAGTTAGTTAAATATGTTGATTAGCTAGAGGATATATTAGTAATTAATGTATATAGAGTTAGCTTGTATGTTAGTATTAATATGGTTACTAAGGTACAAATAGTAGGTATTGGCATAGTAAAAGGATAGATGTAAAATAATTATGGATTGATACTAAGGTGACTAAAATAAGGTATATAGTATTGTATAAGTATTAAAAGCCTGGCAGTTTATAGTTATAGTTGGGTAGTTAATATATATACTAGAGTGACATTACCTTGAGATACCAAAGTAAATGCCAAGGTATTAAGGATACCCAAGGTATTGGATTTGGGTATCAAGATGGAGGTTTAGAAGTGTGATACCGAGTTGGTTCAAAACCAAGGTATCCACATAACTATTTATAATTAGGATTTATATATTTAATATTGTTTAACATGTACATATGTGTTATATTTTATCTCTTGTTTACATATTCTGAGATACGATATCTTAACATCCTAGATTTATCTTGTATGACCTAGATTTATAGTGTATGAACCCAACATCTTTGAAATAGACTCATGCAACCTAGAAATAGCTAATTTGACCAAGTTTAAATAGTTTGGCATAGAGTTGACCTAGTTTGACTATTTTGACTTAGAAATGGCTTTATGACCTAGAAGTTGACTAGTTTAACTTATTTTCATTCCAAACCTTGTATTAATGCAATATTCCATATATAGGTCTGTGACACCAGTTCGGATTCTATTTTGTATCATTTGCTCTGTACCACAGGCGAGTACATTCTCTGATAGTTTTCATTATTTGATTACCACTATAATTCAAGTAATTAGAAATGTTACTTATGATTGTTGACACGATGGTATACAAATTGGTATTATTATTGGATCGTCGGTCATGGGATGTTACCTTGATTATGGAGATGATATCAGATACTGTCCTTGTTGGTATTGGATAACATTGAATATTGTAGATTAAATATTGGATAAATTGGCTAATAACGTGTCATGATTCGATCCATCATATCAGTCGGGATGGGGGGAAATACCAATTAAATATGTGATCAAGAAACTATCGACTAGTAGTGTAATCATTGGCTACTAACTTACCATGCAATTCACGTATGGTTGAGTTAGCTCCTTAGTGTAATCATTGAATCTCCCAGGCTGATCACATATTTAGTTAGTATCTCAAATCACATAGTATATTATAGTTTCCATATTCAGTTCATTGATTAACTTATTCTATTTCTGACATTACAGTTTATTCTTTTATTCTTGTACGCATTGATTATATTCTGTTGCTAGTATTGCCTATTCTTTTATTGTTCTTGATTATCAGTGATATTCTCATCATAGATAGCATCTTCTATTTTATTGCTTTATAGTTTTTGTCAATTAATTGGAACTGTTATTGGGTTGTACTTCGCTCCATTCCTGACTGTAAATATTTTTCAAAGGATCCGGGAGATTATTGTCCGACATACTACGGACCTCAGCCTATAGATGGTGCAGACTTGGACCCACTAGTTTTGGATTGACTGCCAGGAGATTTAGCTAGATTCACTAGTTAGCATAGTTAGTTCTCTTTAGCATTTTGGTACCAGATTTATTTTTGACATATATTTGAGATTTGGTTATTATTTCTATTTTTTGTTGTTATATTTTTAACTGCATAGTTATGTTAGACTTCTGTGATATCTTCTCGTGCCATAGAAATGTGATGAGTATTGTGTTGAACTAAGATTATTACACTCTTCTTGGAGTTAAGATATTATTGGAGGTTTAAGCTTTATTGTGAGATAATTAGATAGTATAGTTGACCAAGACAGCGTTCTACCGCCGATACTGTGGCGTAGACTGGGCGTTGTTCCCGACTTGCATTCCTACACCGGGTGCGGGTCGTGACACCCAGCCTCCTGCAAAGGACAAGTCCAAGTAAAAATATACACGCTTCGACAAACCGCTGCACAAAGATACAGCTCAGGGGCTTGAGAAGCCCTATTACTTCGACCACTTTGGACAACTAACCAATACTCCAGCAAAGCTATCACTATTCGAGCTTCTCCAACTCTCCAAAGACACCCGGATCGCTCTGAGTAAGGTACTGCAGAATGCCGACACCTACCTAGCGCAGGTCAAGCCGCCAGTTGAGGATCCTACCGCATGCCCCCACTATAATAATGTGATGGAGAAGATACCCAATATCACGTTCTCGCAACAAGACATATTGCTAAATAACAATCAGTATGATTATCCTCTGTATTACACAGGGTACATTGGCGCCATCAAGGTGGACTAGATGCACATCGACCCTAGTTCATCAATCAGCATCATCCAGTAGAGTTTTATTCAAACCTTGGGCATCCCAATGCATCGCCTAGCAGCAACCAATACTGCCATTATTGGCTTCAACGCAGGGAGGAGCTACCCTCTGGGCAAGATTCGCTTGAAGTGTTATATCGACAATTTAAAAATAGAGGTCACATGTTATATCATAGACGTAAACGTATCCTACAATGTCCTATTGGGACGTCCGTGGATACATCAGTACATGATCGAACCATCAACCTTGCACCAGTGCTTGAAGTACGTAGACGATTATGGCATCGTTAAGACAAAATTTGCCAACGTGGATCCATTCAAAGGGGTTGAGGTCTATTACTCTTACTCAATCCTCTACAAGAAAGTCCACAAAAATGAAGGTAGCAATAATGCCGATGATGAGGCAGAGACTGGGACAACTTCGGATGAGCCCTTGAGAGTCCATCTCAAAGCACACGCTCCTGATACGGCCCCTCTCCTCATGGTGAAACTGCACAAGAAAGCACCCGAACCTCTGGTCGTTCCTTCGTAGACCGAGTTGACCATTGAAGGAAGATTCGGCACCTACTACGACTTCTGAACCTCTAGTGGTAAAGTTGCACAGGAGACCTCTGAAGCCGTCGCTCGCACTGGGGGTAAATCTCGGCAAGGACGAACTGGAGGAGTACGTAGCCGCTCATGTTAACGTCCCTTCTTTTGACGATGTAATTTCTTGAGGATAAGATACCTTATTTTATAAATATAGGGCTATCTTTGAACTACTCGGATGTAGTATATCTCAGCATATTATATTCTATTGAGCATAATCTAGGCTTGCACCCGCATACACAGGTGACTACCAAATATTCAGTGAACCAAGTTATCCCCAATAAAAACTCTTACTTCATAGTTCCAGCAAGGAAGAGGGAAAACAAACACATCATCTTCGGCAGAGTAGAACTGGAGCCAGATCTCGATATCGGTAAAATGCTACTTCACCGATACAACTCTCAAACCAAGCACCTCATCAATAAGATATGATACGATCTGAAAGCCACTAGGGGCTTGAACTACAACAAAGTTCGATGGCTATCTTTGCATCTGCAGGCTCCTACAGGCTAGTCCGAGGATTACTACCATAAGAACAAGCATGGCTTAGGGTACGTCACGCCTCCCACGACCCCCGAAGGATCAGATGAAGAATATGAGTTACACTCTTACTCTTCAGAATCTTCCTCTTGGGACTCCGAAGTTAGTATTGGGGAGATATTCAAACAAATATTGTCTTCCAACATGGTATCAGCTGACACTAAGGAAGACGACGAGGATCCACCTGAACTCTTTAAAGTAGAACTATGGGCCCGATGCCTAGACGCACAATGGGAGATATGGTTTGAGCAACGAGAACCCACCACGGAGGACGAAGTCGTACAAATCGATCTGGGCGACGAATCCTCCCCTAAACCTATCTTCGTCAGCAAAAGTCTGTTCGATGAGGATCAAGAATCTCTACTACAGCTCATCAGGGAATACATCAATGTCTTTGCCTAGAGTTACAAAGATATGCCAGGATTGGACTCCCAAATCATGGTCCACAAGCTCAACACCATGTCAAATGCTAAGCCGGTCAAGCAACATCAATAACGATTCTGGCCGGACATTATTAACGCCATCGAAGATGAAGTCAACAAACTGATAGTTAGTGGCTTCATCCATGAGAAACAACATCCAGATTAGGTAGCCAACATCGTGTCCATCGTAAAAAAGAACAAAAAGATCCGGATAAGCATTGACTTACGTGATCTAAATGCAGCATGCCCTAAAGACGAGTTTTTCCTTCCGATCACAGACATAATGATCGACCACACTTGTGGCTTCGAGCGCATGTCCTTCATGGACGAATTCTCAGGCTACAATCAAATCAAGATATTTTCTGACGGTGAGAAGCATACATCATTCCGAACGCCGATATGAGTGTACTGTTATACAGTCTTACCCTTCTGTCTGAAGAACGCAGGTACTATATACCAGCGAGCTATGAGCATCATCTTTCGTAAATATCTATGCAAGACAGTAGAGTATTCCGTTAATGACATCGCTGTCAAGAGTCATTCTAAAGATGATCACCTCTGAGACTTGAAGACTGTGTTCGACCTGATGTGTATGCACCAGCTCAAGATAAATTCTACCAAATCCTTCTTGTGAGTCTCCAACAAAATTTTTTTGAGTTTTTTTATAACTTCGAAGGGTATCCACATAGACCCCGACAAGACTAAAGCAATCCTTGAAATGCACTCGTCGAAGAACCTCAGAAAACTTTGTGGCCTTCAAGGAAGACTGGCATACATCAGGAGGTTCATATCAAACCTCTTTGGGCGTTGTCAATAATTCACTCACCTCATGAAGAAGGAAGACTTATTTGTCTGGAATAAAGAATGTTAGTGCGCCTTCGACGACATCAAGGACTATCTCATAAATCCCCCAGTATTGGTGGCCCCCGTTATGGGAAAACCCTTCTTGCTATATGATCGTTCAATGGATCACTCCTTCAAAGCTTTACTAGCCCAGAAAAGTAATACATGTCATGAATAAGCCATCTATAATCTCAGCAGAATGATGGTCGGCACAGAGCACAGATACAACCCGATTGAGAAGGAGTACCTCACTCTGGTCATCGCCAATCAGAAGACCCGATATTATATGGCAGGACAAACCATCCATGTGATCTCGTTAGTTAATCCTCTCAGGGTCCTTATGACTAAACCTGGAGCGCTCAACTCTCGCCTAGCCACATGGGCAATATTGCTGTTGTCGTACGACAAGGTATTTTTTCCACAAAAGGTTATCAAAGGCCAAGCATTGGCAGATTTTCTGGCAGCCCCCCTGTATCGGAAACCTCGTAGCTCTATGAGGAGATCCCATATAAAGTAGCGGACTCAAATATTTCTATAAGCACAGAAGTCGTTTGGCAAATGTTCTTCGACGGTGCTTCAAGAACAGGGTCCAAAGACGATATTGTCGCTGGCGTCCGGATAGTACTGATTTTCCCACACGATTTGGTCATAAACCGTACTTACTCCCTCACAAAGCCATGCTCCAACAATGTGGCAGAGTACAACGTCCTCGTCATCGGGCTCCAACTCGCTAAACAAGTGAGAATAGACTACCTGAAAGCCTACGATGATTCTAAGCTAATTGTCAGTTAGGTCCTGGTCGGATACGAGGTCCGGCACGAGGACTTGATTCTTTACCACCAAGCCACGCTTAGAATAATCTCCACCTTTGAGGGGTTCTTCATAGAGCACGTCCCTCGGCTAAAAAATATTAAGGTTGACGCCCTGGCTGGCCTCGTTGGCTCCATGGTAGTTCCGGTCAAAACCCATCAACTGATCACAGTGGTCGGTCAAGAGCTGTTCTACTGAGCTACTCAGTAAAGACAAACACCGTCTCCCAAGACTGGAGACTCCCATTCATCGACTATACAATCTATAGAATTCTCTCCGAGAACCCAAAGGAAGCCACTTCCATGGAAGACGTTTCCTCCGGTTCTATTACGATACGGCTACCAAAATGCTGTATCATCGTTCCTACAATAGTTTTTTGCTACGATGTCTATTAAATACAAAAGTGAAGTAGGCTCTCCGCGAGGCTCATGATGGGGTTTGCGGTGCCCATCAGCCCGGACCCAAGCTACAGGACCATCTCCAGAGAATGGATTATTATTGGTCGACAATGGTAGCAAAGGCTTTTGACTATGCGAGAAAGTTCCAAGCGTGCCAAATCTACGCAGACTTTATCCACCAGCCCTCAGAATTCTTACACCCAATGGTAGCATCTTGGCCATTTGAAGCATGGAGAATGGACATTATCAGGCCAATTAGTCCACCTTCTTCTAAGGGACATCGGTTCATCTTGGCTATCACCGACTACTTCTCCAAATGGGCAAAAGATGTTCCAATCGCTGAAGTCAAGACCTCAAACATTATCAGCTTTGTCAAGCATCACATCATATACTACTTCGGCTTACCACGAAGGATCATCCACGATAATGGTCCACAGTTTGCAAATCATGCATTTTATCGATTTTTTGACAAAAATTGAATCCAGAATGTAGCCTCGACTGCCTACAACTCAGCAACAAATGGTCTGAAAGAAGCATTCAACCAGACCATCATAAATCTACTCAAGAAGTCTGTGTGATCCAATAAGCACGACTGGAATGGGAAGCTGGGTGAATGACTCTGGGCCTATCGCACAACGGTCCGGACACCTACTAGCAGCAAGCCATTCTCTTTGATTTACGGAAGCAAAATGGTCCTACCACTTGAGATCCAAATTTTGTCACTTTGAGTAGCTCTGTCCAACCGATTGACCGTTGACGACAATTTTCGCCGACGGCCACAAGAGTTAGAAGCGCTCGATGGGAAAGGTCTTCTAGCTCAACAAGGCATTGAGATGTACCAAGCGCGCCTCTCAAGATCCTTCAATAAATGGGTCAAGTAGAGGACTTACCAAGTGGGTGACCTTGTCTTGACAGTAAGAAGGCCGATGGTTATGACCCACAATACGGTCGGTAAATTCTAACCTAAATAGGAGGGTCCATTCATTATGGAGTCTGCGTTCTCCAACGGCACCTACCGGCTCGCAAAACCCAATGGCGACTTGCTCATGATTCATATCAACGATAAGTTCCTCAAAAAGTACTATATCTAAACTAGACTTGTACTCTCTTTACTATCAGTTGGACAACCAAAGTGCATAGTGAACGTTCCCCATTGTTCATCCCCAGCAAGTGTGTAAGCATAATATGCACTTCTCTTCCATAAAAGTTTGATGAAAGCCATTGTCTGTATTCAGGAATCGTGAATACATAATAGATAGTGGATCCTCAAAAGCTCCCCAGCGGAGCTACCTTCAGGTCTTTCCACACTTTCGGATAAACCACTCATAATCAGTTTCTAAGGGCATTAGTTCACGTCCACAACACCTCTGAACTACTGTCCTAACCATTATTCCCAGCAGGGTTTGCCATGACCATATTACCTTTGAGCAAACCTCTTTATATGTCTAGGGTTTGCCATATCCATATTACCTCTGAGCAAACCTCTTTGTATACTATTGATTATTACATCCACAATACCTCTGATATCGGTCGACATCTAAACTTATCACCCGCACTTAACTCTAAGTACGCCAGTAGGTGTTAAGGCCACAAAACCTCTCACGTACATATCACCTCTGATAGGGTTTTTGCTTCGAACTTTTTACTTGCACTCCAGTGCACAAGAGGTAATATGTCTACCAAAGATCCCTTAGTGGGATGTCCTCAACAAAAGCAAACAGTTCACGTCCATATTACCTCTGAACTATGAGCTGCCCATGTTCCAAAGAAAACAACCTTGTCTATATTATCTTTGGCTTATTTCTATTTTCCTTCCATAAAAACATCATGATCGTACCTAACCTCTCGGTATGACTATCGTTTAGCTCATGTCCATGTTACCTTTGAGCTATTATCCTTACATCCTTTCCAGTAGAGTTTGTAATGTCCTTATTACCTCTGATGAAACCTCTCTACGTGACTATCGATTATCATGTCCATATTACCTCTGATATCAGTCATCATCTAAACTTATCACCTGTACTTAAATCTAAGTACTCTAGGGGTGTTAAGTCCATAAACCCGCCATATCCATATCACCTTTGGCAGGGCTTGTCTCGAATCTATTACTGGCACCCAAGTATGCAAAAGATAATAAGTCCACCAAAGATTCCCCATTAGGGACATCCTCAATAACTACGGTATTGTGCTACGTCCATATTACCTCTAGTACAATATCCAAAGTTCACAACATGTAAAAAGACAAATACAAAGAGAAAATTCTGGAAAAGGAGAGACTTTATTGATTAATATTCAAGATCATGAGTACATATGATAGAAATCTATTTTTCGTTAGTATTCAAGGTCATGAATACTTATGATAAAAATATTTTTTTAAGGGTTTGCATGATGTCTCGCTGATACAAAATATTTCCATTAGAGGCACCCCTCAGTGCTATTTTTGCGACTAACACAAGTAAAGCCAGCAGCAGGCAGCAACATATTTTGGATCATCCCTCCACAATGCAAACCTCAGTATATGGAAAAAAATTCATACTACTGGACAGCAAGGGAAGAGCAGGATCAGGCGCTCTACAACCATGCTGGAAGACCGAAGACAGGAATGACAATTAATCCAAATCCTGTCATCGATACCTTATGTCACGCCCCGGTCCCGCAGGGCCGTTCGTCCTCGCTTTGGTCCCTACGGAACCGATCGCCCTCGTACGGGCATGATGCCGTGCAAGCCTAAGATGCGCTTGTACAAGGCCAAAGCTTTGATACAAGGGCAAGTAAGCAATTCAATACTGAAGCAGCGGCACACATATTACAGAAAAGTGAAGATCACAATGGCATAATAAAAACAAGCTCTTTTATTGATAATCGAAATTGTTACAAGCGGCGCATGGCCGAGGTTACAGATTGCTCAAGCACTCTTCTCTCGATTACAATAACACCGTTCCATACATTATGTCCCTCTATACAAAAGCAGCTCAAAGCAGGCACAATCTCGATGCGACTCGAGGCATCGACTCCAGATTTCTGGCTCCTTGGGATGAGGTACGGCTATCGCTTCCTCGGACTATCAGGCACCTGAGAACAAGCAGACTGTTGGTGTGTCAGCACTTTATGCAAGTACTGGTGAGATATAAACAACTGAACAGAAGCTACACCCCCTGAAACCCACACTAAGTAATCATGTGGCAAAACATTTGCATTACTAGTGATCTTGCTACTTTTTACCTAAGTTTATTTCATACAGCTCGGAAATATAGTCAGATTACATCTTTTTGAAAACACAAGTTAGAAACCAGTTTTGCATATTCGATACTCAAGCATACGATTCGGGACAGTGCTCTATCGTACAGTGTGCAGCATGTATTGTGCATCACAATCTATCTCGTTTGGGGCAAGTTAATCTAGCAGACTGATAATATCGAATCAAGGCAAGCATATCAAGTAGACTATCATTCACTCAAGTAATAAGGCAACACATCTATATGATTTTGGTCCATGAGAAACTCAGGATTGGCAGCGAAAATCCAGCTATCCAATGACTCACATACTGGTACTATTAGCAGCTGTGACCGAGGTTCAGCTTTGCACTAATAGCTATTGTCTAACTGATGCAGATGCATGAAATTCTATCAGATAAATCATGATGCATACTGAATAATCAAGCAGGCTATACATAAACTCATTTTATTTCTCTTACCCACGGCAGAACGGTTATTCCTGCAGCAGACACACAAGTTAGCCATAATTGGCATAACATAATGTATACAGTTCTTTAGTTTCCTGTTCGTCCCTGCATCAAACAGTTAGGTATACAAGAAGGCTAGTCTAGCATGCGCCCTAACTATATGATGGTCCCCTCATCGGGATTAGCAGTTGGGACGTACAAGCCCCTCTCACTAATAGACGAGTCTCGGTCTACCCAAGGACGTACAAGCCTCAGGTATCTAGATCTCTTTCTGGGCCGAACGATTCCCAGTGCCCCAGGAACCGCTCGAGAGATAATCCTTGTGCACAAGTTGTCCTGACCAAATGCAATGCAAGCTCCTATCCATACCAGATGATGCACATAATTAGAACAAGCAAGCAAACACATTTATCAAGTCCAGATAGCCGAAGCTCACTCTCTCGATACACATAGCCTAATAGCCACACCCTCCCGTAAGTAAGGTTTTTAAGCCTCAGGGTGGACTATTAGTCTAGATTCACAAGCTCACGCCATTTACCAAGTTCTATCTCATGACAAGCAATCAATGAAGCATGTTCAAGCAAAGCTAACTCATTAAGCAAGTAACAAGCAAGAACAGTTCTTATAACTCTAGCATGCAAATTCTATCTCTTGTGGACAAGCATTTAAGTATTCCAGTCTAGCATACGATATAAGTGCAATCAATCCTCTTTACTCTTGTTATTAGCATGTCAAGGTTCTATCTCATTATAGACAAGCATTTCCAGTTCTCTTATTAGGCAGGCAAGCAGATTCATTTTAATGACAAGCTATGTGAGTTCTCTTATTAGCATACTGAGTCGGTTATATCATTCTTCTTAAGCAACAAGCATTCAAAACTCAGATTCATTATTAAGTCGTGCAAGAATCAGAGAATGCAGTTTTGCCCACTCATATTGATTAATCGGTCGGAAACTCTCCGAGAAGACTTCCGTTCGAGCAAGCAAGGCGATCTCACTTGTACATAGTGCCTACGCGGAGCGGGGCACTACATACTTACCCACCAACAAAGAGTTTCGTCCTCAAAACTCAAGGAAAAACTCACGAAAACACAGAGCAGCGATAGTCCTCATCCCTCACCATCCTCAATCAAAACTCAGCAATCTAGATCACAAATCATATCTCAAGCAATGGAAACAATTCCAGAAAACTTTTTGCGCGCATCTTTGAGAATATCTATGGACTTATTGTATGGAACATACATTGCAACACAATCATAACTCAGAGTCGGAGGCAACAGAATGGGCAAAGAATCGAGTAGCTCTGATACCATTATGTCATGCCCCGGTCCCGCAGGGCCGTTCGTCCTCGCTTTGGTCCCTACGGAACCGATCGTCCTCGCACGGGCGTGATGCCGTGCAAGCCTAAGATGCGCTTGCACAAGGCCAAATCTTTGATACAAGGGCAAGTAAGCTATTCAATACTGAAGCAGCGGCACATATATTGCAGAAAAGTGAAGATCACAATGGCATAATAAAAACAAGCTCTTTTATTGATAATCGAAATTGTTACAAGCGGCGCATGGCCGAGGTTACAGATCGCTCAAGCACTCTTCTCTCGATTACAATAATACCGTTCCATACATTATGTCCCTCTATACAAAAGCAGCTCAAAGCCGGCACAATCTTGATGCGACTCGAGGCATCGACTCCAGATTTCTGGCTCCTTGGGATGAGGTACGGCTATCGCTTCCTCGGACGATCAGGCACCTGAGAACAAGCAGACTGTTGGTGGGTCAGCACTTTAGGCAAGTACTGGTGAGATATAAACAACTGAACAGAAGCTACACCCCCTGAAACCCACAACAAGTAATCATGTGGCAAAATATTTGCATTACTAGTGATCTTGCTACTTTTTACCTAAGTTCATTTCATACAGCTCGGAACTATAGTCGGATTACATCTTTTTGAAAACACAAGTTAGAAACCAGTTTTGCATATTCGATACTCAAGCATACGATTCGGGACAGTGCTCTATCGTGCAGTGTGCAGCATGTATTGTGCATCACAATCTATCTCGTTTGGGGCAAGTTAATCTAGCAAACTGATAATATCGAATCAAGGCAAGCATATAAAGTAGACTATCATTCACTCAAGTAATAAGGCAACACATCTATATAATTTCGATCCCCGAGAAACTCAGGATTGGCAACGGAAATCCAGCTATCCAATGACTCACATACTGGTACTATTAGCAGCTGTGACCGAGGTTCAGCTTTGCACTAATACCCATTGTCCAACCAATGCAGATGTATAAAATTCTATCAGATAAATCACGATGCATACTGAATAATCAAGCAGTCTATACATAAACTCATTTTATTTCTCTTTCCCACGGCCGAACGGTTATCCCTGCAGCAGACACACAAGTTAGCCATAATTTACATAACATAATATATACAGTTCTCTAGTTTCCTGTTCGTCCCTGCATCAAACAGTTAGGTATGCAAGAAGGCTAGTCTAGCATGCGCCCTAACTATATGATGGTCCCCTCATCGGGATTAGCAGTTGGGACGTACAAGCCCCTCTCACTAATAGACGAGTCTCGGTCTACCCAAGGACGTACAAGCCTCAGGTATCTAGATCTCTTTCCGGGCCGAACGATCCCCAGTGCCCCAGGAACCGCTCGAGAGATAATCCTTGTGCACAAGTTGTCCTGGCCAAATGCAATGCAAGCTCCTATCCATACCAGATGATGCACATAATCAGAACAAGCAAGCAAACACATTTATCAAGTCCAGATAGCCGAAGCTCACTCTCTCGATACATATTGCCTAATAGCCACACCCTCCCGTAAGTAAGGTTTTTAAGCCTCAGGGTGGACTATTAATCTAGATTCACAAGCTCACGCCATTTACCAAGTTCCATCTCATGACAAGCAATCAATGAAGCATGTTCAAGCAAAGCTAACTCATTAAGCAAGTAACAAGCAAGAACAGTTCTTATAACTCTAGCATGCAAATTCTATCTCTTGTGGACAAGCATTTAAGTATTCCAGTCTAGCATACGATATAAGTGCAAGCAATCCTCTTTACTCTTGTTATTAGCATGTCAAGGTTCTATCTCATTATAGACAAGCATTTCAAGTTCTCTTATTAGGCAGGCAAGCAAATTCATTTTAATGACAAGCTATGTGAGTTCTCTTATTAGCATACTGAGTCGGTTCTATCATTCTTCTTAAGCAACAAGTATTCAAAAACTCAAATTTATTATTAAGTCGTGCAAGAATCAGAGAATGCAGTTCTGCCCACTCACATTGATTAATCGGTCGAGAACTCTCCGAGAAGACTTCCGTTCGAGCAAGCAAGGCGATCTCACTTGTACATAGTGCCTACGCGGAGCGGGGCACTACACCTTAGGCCCACGGCTAATAGAAAGACGCAATAAGGGGAGAAATACAGTTAGCACGCTCTATAAACAAGGACAAGTCCACGCATGATGCAGGATGTTCACCCTTGTCTCCTGGATCAGTTTTTGGCAAAATATTATCGCGTAAGATTGGAAATCTCTTCGAATGACGGATTCTATGATATCCTTTCATGCTCCATCATAGGCACCACGAAGGGTAGTAAAACCTGCATAAAGAGAACACATATCAGTCTCAACGAATATTGCAAATGTGCACAGCGACAGCAAGCCACTTCCAAGTCACAGCCACAAGCAGGAGAGGATGTCTCAAGATATCTAAGTCCGCATGCATTAGCAAGATGAGGTCTTATCCATGCGGCTAAGCTACAGATAGGCTCTACGTGCATAATGTAGATAAGTTCTCATCCATGCGACCAAGCCACATATAGGCTCTGCGCGCATGATTGCATATGATTCATTATTATGCGGCCAAGCTACATATAGGCTCTGTGTGCATACTGCAGATAAGTTCCCATACATGTGACCAAGCCATATATAGGCTCTATGTGCATGTTACAGATGATTGCTCAACCATGCGGCAGAATATTGTGTGGGGGGTGGCTGTGCATGTTCTAGATGATTTCTCATCCACGCTGCGAGGTCGTGTACTTGTGTCTCTGTGTCCCTGCCATCATGACACACCACTACCTCCAAAAAGAATGCCAACATCAGGGAGCCACGGATCGACACCGCATTTGACAAACTCTTCGGCGAGATAGACAACAGCCATCGACATCATCTTTCATAAAATAGGGGGAAGTGAGGGACAAAAGTTCGCTCTCCTCCCTAGCCCGCCTATTTATAGGCTTCTAGGGCACGTGATAAGATCGCGGCGATGAACGAGGCAGTTATGAGGATGAACCTGATACCTTAATTTGTGTGATCCTCATTTATCTACTCGAAAACTGTCGTTGACTCAGAATCCCCAAGAAATCTCCTCGAAGATCGAGCCAAATCTCGATATTTAATAATCTGACAGTCTGGCGGAAGCGCCTATGCGGCAACGTGCCTATGCGGCATCATAATTATGTGGCCCAAGGTCCTCTCCTCCATGCTTCTTATTCAAAGTATTCCAAACTTTTCAGTTTGAAAACTTTGAAAGGGGTCTTGGTAGATGCATAAAAAATCTATATCCATGCACCCAACAAACATGCTCCCAAAGATCAACTCAGTAGAAATCAGGCCATAGAATTACCAGGCAGCCAAGGAAAAGCACCATCCATGCGCCCCAATATTGGCCACTTAAAGGCCTGATACAAAGATTATGTCTGACATAGAATTCTGACAAAAAAGACTTTATGAATGCCTCGAAAGACGTAGGCATGCTAAACGGCAGAACCGCGCGTTAGTATGACTATTACTCCTGACAAGCATACAGCGCCACATGTATGAGGCTACATGCGTCCCAGACTCCATGCATCTCTGATCCCAAGCGTTCCAGACTCCATGCGTTTCATGCGTCTCTGGCTCCATGCGTTGCAGACTCCATGCGTTCTATGCGTCCCTTGTATTCCAGACTGTATGCGTCCAACGTGGCAGGATTCCTTGAGATAAAATCTTCCTATTATGACTAAAGTAATTCTCTCCAACTAAATACAGGCCACTTGTTAAGCTGACCAAATCACGCAAATAAAAGACGAGAACCGCCCAGATCTTCAGTAACAACAAATCGCAACAAACATCCACAGGGAAGCTCAGCCTGAACTTACTACATCATGTTAAGGATGTACATGTGGCAGCCTGTCCATATTATACGGCTAGAGTTGCAACCACATTCTTTTAAAGGAGCCCCCTACGGCAACAAAACAGAAGCATATGCGGCACCTATAGCCCATCAACATGATGGCTATAAATATGAGCAACTTGTTTGTTCCAAGGGATGGCTGGTTTTTTCTGCTTCAGAGACCATACCCCTCGAGGTGAGCTACGTACGTGCACACAAGCTCAAAGTGGAGAGAAGATAAGAGAGCACCCCTTATCCCCTCGTCAGACTATCAACGGAGTAAAGAAGTCGCTGCAGTACTCGATCTCCTTCGTCATATTACCCAGATCAAAAATATTGTACTTAGATTTTCTGTCTAGGATTTTTTTGTACTTTTTGTTTGTTATTAAACGAAAGTTTCCCAAACTTACTTCAATGGTAAATACCTGAAGCGTCACAATAAACCGTGATTTCACCTGGTATGACGGGAAGTGTCAGAATAGGAGCCAAAATTAAACTTTGCTTGAGCTTCTCATAGGAAGCCTGATAGCATCTGACCACTCGAAGCGCGCATCCTTACACGTCAGCCGTGTCAAGGGTGCGAAGTTTCTAGCAAAGTTTGCCATAACCTGTCTGTAGTAGCCTGCCAATCCCATAAAACTGCGTACATCTAAAACTGTACGAGGCACTGGCTAACTCTCGATGGCCTCTACCTTCTTTGGATCCACCTCTACACTTGCTAAACTTCACGTACAACTGATGCTCTCGAAGAGTATGAAGAACTACACGAAGATGCTGCTCATGCTTGGCCTCACTCCGACTATAGACCAGGATATCATCAATAAACACTATCACAAATTGGTCTAGGTGAGGTATGAAGATGCGATTCATGAGATCCATGAATATCGTTGGCGAATTGGTCACTCCAAATAACATAACTAAAAACTCCTAATTGCCATATCTAGATCTAAATATTGTCTTGGATATATCTTGCTCTTTGACTCTGATCTGATAATACCAGACCATAAATTGATCTTAGAAAATATAGCTGCCCTACTGAGCTGATCAAACAAGTCATATATCCTAGACAAGGGATACTTATTCTTAATGGTCACCACATTTAGTTTACGATAATCAATACATAAACATGGTGTACCATCCTTCTTTTTAACAAGAAGTAATGGGGCTCCCCAAGGTAATCCACTAGCACGAATGAATCACTTGGTCCTTAACTCATCAATCATCTGGTACAAAATCTCCAACTATGATGGTGACATCATGTAGACTCTCTCTAAAACTAGCTCCTTCCCTAGAATCAAATCAATGTAGAACTCTACGTCTCGAACTGGCGGCATGCCTAAAAGCTCGTCAGGAAACACATTCGGAAACTCTTAGACAATCTGGGAAACTGTACCTCCTTATTTACTGCCATCCTCAGGATAACTGACGGAGACTCTACCTTGCCTCTTAAAAATAAGAACTCCTCCTCGTCGGGGATATAAATGATAACCTTGCCAGCATGGCAATCTATCGTCGTGTGTCGAGCACTCAACCAATCCATTCCTAGGACTATATCATAATCACCTATAGAAAACTTTATCAGCCTCGCGGGAAACTCTCTCTCGCACACTAAGAATCGACACGATGCATAAACTCTATCTACTTTCACGAGACCATTACCAGTAAGTATTTTAAACTTACTAGTAATGACTCGGACACCAAATCAACTTGTGTCGCAAATCGTGCATATATAAATGAATACGATGTGCCAGAATTAAATAAAACTAAAGATGAATGCGAATAATCTAGAATGGTACTCGTGACCACCTCTTCTGCTGCTAATGCCTCCTCCAAGGTAAGCGTGAACGCATAACCATGCCCTCTGGGTGCTGGTTCGCTCTGTTGTTAGCCTTTCTGCCTAGCCTAAGCCTTGGTCTGAGTATACTGTTGTGGCCTCTGCTGCTAGGATGCTTGGGACTGCGTCGGTAAAGGCCTTGGGGTGTGATGTTGCTGAATTAGTACAAGTGTCCTGAACTACGAAACTGCTGGCTGGACTGATGCTGATCCAACTGAAGTCCTCCGGGGACAAGTACTCATGTGGTCTGCTCTACCACACACCCAATATAAGCCCTGTGACCTTCGGCACTATGAAAGAATATGCCCTAGCTTCCCACAATGGGAACACCCTATGGAAGATGACGACCTCTGCTGCTGAGGACGAGTCTGAGAAGACTGCTGAAAAAGCTGTCGGGGTTGCTCTCCTCGGAGACCCGATATTCAAAGCTTGAACTGCTGGGGCCGGTAGTGAAGACTGGGTAGAAGATTCCCTCAAAATATGAGGCCTCTTCTAGCCCCTAACCTCATCGACAATCCTCTGGGAAATATACTCATGCATCCTCACCTCTCTCATCATGGCATCAAAAGTCTGGAACTCATGTTGCTCCACAGCCAGAATAATCTCCAGATGGAGTCCCTGCTGGAACCTCCAAGCTCATTCCAGCTTGCTCGCCACTAAGGTTGGAGCAAACCGACTGAGCCTATAGAACAACACCGCATAGCCGTCGACGGTCCTCGCTATCTACATGAGGTTGTTAAATCTTTGCTGCAAGTCATAAGACAACACTGTGTCAAAGTATCGAGTCTGGAAACTCTCACTGAAGTTCGCCCATGGTATTGGTGTTGTTAGTAAAAACTTTTAAGCTGTCCACCAGTAGCGGGCCAAATCTAGCAACTGCAACCTAAGTACTTCAACTTGCTTCCTAGCCGAAACTCCTGCTACCTCGAGTATAGCCTTAGTATCATAAAGCCATACATCAAACGCAATCGCATCCTGAGTACCATAGAAGTATGGGAGATGGAGATGCCTGAAGCTGCTTACAGAATTTAATATCTGAGGACCACCTCACTCCAGAGCCGTTTGAACAAACTGAGTGAGAATGTCACTCTGCCACTCATGCGTCGCCAAGAAGCCTATTAAAACATCCACTAGTGCTCGAACAATATCTGGATGCTCTGGCTGATCTGGCTGCACGGATATTGTTGGCTGATCAGGTTGAACATACTGCTTTGTCCAAGATCTATCCTAGACTCTGCCTATGAATGTTGAGATTGAACCCCAAGAATCTGTTGGCCTACCGGATACTGCTCTGCCATGGATTGAACCTGAATAATATGACCCGAAGGATCAGGAATAGTGCCCCTGAAAGTTAAAGGACACAATGATCAAATCGAAGAATATGATAGAGCAAGGATGAAAGCAGATAACAGATCAAAGGATCAGAGATATAAGATAGTACAAAATAAGATCATGGATGAGCAAAATAAGGATTGAGACATCTAAACACTGATAACCCACACACGTCTGAAAATCAGACCTGCATAGGCCACCACCAAAACCTTGTCACACCCAGAACCAGAAATATGAGGTTAATACTACAAGCCAACAATCAACCTAGGTCAAGTAATCCTAGTGTCTCAATCACGGGCATATAAATCAACATACAAGATATATGATCATCATACATAAGATAGTAAAGTGTCTTAAACTATGTATACATATATGATCATGAAGCTAGTAATACAAAATGAATAACTAGCAAGAGTAATAGTCATATATGATTAACTCTAGCTATAGTCTAGAATATCTAATTATGTCATACCAGTAGGCTAGAAGTCAAGTCCAAAACACGAGCTAACACATGCCCGGTAGCTAAATGCCTCAAACGAGTATACATGTACTAGTGGATGAATGAAGAGAAAACCCACTCAGGTAGTCTGGTACTCCGGGTGGTCACCATCTAGTGGAAGGTAGGGAAGATCCTCTGGTTTCGCTATGAGATATGGCCATGCAAAACTAGTAGGGTCAGACCCTAATAGAAAGTACCATAAAGGAGTCCAAAAACTATGAACTAAACCAGTAAGCAACACCAAACAAAGAATATACCAAAACAACATGTAACCACCATGATAATATAAAGTGCACCTGAAAACATAATAAAAATAGAAAACATAAAAAGTAAACGGGAACAGGTACATGTGCAGTATTATGTGAATGTACATATCAGATCATGTTAAGTAAACAGGAACATATAAGTACGAAATCATGAAGCATGGCATAAACACTAGTCATGTAAAGAACAATAACTACAGAAAACGATAAGCTGACAAGCAACAAAAAAACTTGGAAACTTCTCGAAATCAGAGCTATAATACTTAAACCAACTAAGGATTAGGGTTATAGATCTTTTCCTGAGTCGTCCTTAGTCTCTGGCCACTTAACGATACATATGACAATACGAGGAAAAAAGGATACTACGCAAACATAATTAGCTAACTAGGGTTATCCTGAGTCGTACCTAGTCTCTGGCCACTTATACCATGAAAGCATGGCCAAGTATTTTTTATGGCTTGCTATCATTAGCTAACTATGGTTATCACAAAACCTAATTACTAAAAAAATACAATCTTGAGAACCTCTCTATTGGTCGCATGCCCTATAGACAGTCCGAGATACCCCAAATATTAAAAACAAAAAAATAAGTATAGCAGATACACCACCTGAAGATGTTCTCCTAAGACAAATATCACACAACGGTGAGTCTCATAATCCATGTATATGCATCACTCGACGGTGAGCTGGAAGAGTGCCCCTTATGACGGAGAGCTCCAAATCCATAAAAAAATACGAAAAACATAGCTAGAATACTGGGACTATATGCAAGCTAGAAATTCTTTCCTCCCGATGCTCTAATGATTAAAGGTAGTTGACCCTTAATATTTTGTTTAAGATTCTGGGTGTGGCATTTCGTAGAATCCATCCTTGAAATATACACCTCTCGAAGATATGCAAGACTGGACAATGATTTAACAATCACAAATACAAGACAGGAAAAGAATATAACCACACGGTTATAGGTATGACTAGCATGCATTATAACAAGCCACAATAGATATTATACAGGTCAGGTATCATCAGTGCACTACTACGAGTCACTATCAAGCATGTACTCATGTCAAGTATAAATAGGATATAAATCATCTCCTAACTATATAAGAGTGTCTGGTCACGTAATCATGTTAAGTGTATATAGGGTATAAATCATCCCCTAACTATACAAGAGTATCTGGTCATATAATCATGTCAAATGTATATATGGTGTAAATAATCCCTTAACTATACAAGATAATATGGTCATGTAATCATGTCAAATGAATATACACATAGGTGTTATGCAAAAAAAACAGAGAAAATACGACAAAAAATAAAATATATGAAAAAGAGTACAAAATCGGTATATCAACGCTATACTATAGTATACCGACAGTATATCGTCCAAGACACAGCCAGAAAGTCAGGAAAATCAAGTCAGAAAAATATGTATACCGTCAGTACACACTAGTACATCGTCGGTATGCCGACTAAAAATACAGCAGCTTTCATATTCCAATAAATCGGTATACTAACGGTACAGACTAGTACACCGTCGGTATGCTGGTTTAGAACACATGTTTCTCGATTTCAAGTCGGTCCAAAATTGTTATACCATCTGTATACTCCAGTATACCGTTGGTATGTTGGTTCCCGTAGGCAATTCTAGGAAAAAGTCCAAGAAAGTTGGGTATCAGGGCCGGAACCACGCTCCAAAACTTGACAGAAACTGGTCTAGCTAGATGTCAAAACTAGGGGTAGGTCTCATATAACATATAGACTAAGTTTCATGGCAATCACTCCGGTATCGTTTCCAACACCGAGTTTCCTACCAGGTAAATAACAAGGTTTCCACACGAAAAATCAAAACCTAACTCAAATCAATTTCAGAAATATGCACATAGTTGGGAATCATGAGAGAAAAATATTTAACAAAACAAGTTCCATAAAATTCCAAGTATTTAAAATCAAGGAAAACAAAAATAACAATCAAATAATATTTGTTCAAGAGTTTGACAAAATATACATGTTTAAAGTCGAGCTCCCAGTTTAAACTTTCTAATCCACCACCAAGAGGGGTTCATAATCCACACTCTTAGGCTTGAAGACCAAGCTCCAAATAAAAGTGGAGAGAAAATGAAGAGAGAAGAAAGAAAGAAAAGTAAGTAGAGAGAGAAAATTAAGTGTTATATATAGAGGTTGAAAATTAATCGTGACCGTCAAATCTGCCACGTAAGCGAGCCATGTGTCGAATTAAATCAATCGCGTCCACTCAAAAAAACTAAATATCCATTGGATAATAGGATGCATCGACACTATTCATTAAAATATCTAAATATTATTCACAAAAATATCTAAACACTATTCAAGAAAATATTAAAACACTATTTATGAAAATATCAATATACTATTAATGAAAATATCCAAAAGTAAATGAAAGATATCCTGAATGGTAAACCAGCGACACGAACCAGTATACCGACGATATGCCGGTCAGGAAAAAAGTCTCTAAATTGAGAAAAATTTAGGGCTCCACAAAATCAATAAAAACACAATATACAGTACAAAAATACGTAACTGTATACCAATATAGACGCTATGAGATGAGTCTCACAATAGGAGATCGGATAATTTGGAGATCATAAGGTATTTCGACTCTGATTTTGCTGGATGCCAAGACAACATGAGATCCACATCAGATTATATTTTCATGTTGAATGGTGGAAATATATCTTGGAAGAGTGTCAAACAGACACTCGCAGCAACTTCCACCATGGTAGCAAAGTTTATAACATGTTATGAGGCATCCAATTAAAAACTATGTCACAGTACAGCGTATACATGAGGGTGTTAAAAGGCTACTTAAATTATAGTATGACATTAAATCATTAGTACTGTATTCCAATAACAATAAGAGCTTGTATAAGTCAAAGTATATTGACATAAAAAATTTAGTTGGGAAGGAAATAATTCATAATGGTCAAGTGTCCATATAGCACATTGGGACAAACTCCATGTTAGCGGATCCACTCACAAAGTGTTACCATCCAAGGTCTTTCATGAGCACACTGCTTATATGAGTGTTATCTTATTGGAGGATATGGCAATGTAGTAAAAGTTTATGTTTTATGTTTTTTGGTGCTAAATATTTGGATTTGGACACATTTATGTAAGTATTTGGTTATTTTTCTGATCAAATATATGAAAAATTAAGTTCATTTTGTTTTCTTTATGTTAAAGTATTAATCTCATTAAAATGAGGACCAGTTAAAAATAGACATGTGTTGATTATATTGCGTGTAATTTTTATGCTACACATCCATGATTGATCTATGTTGTTTAGCTATATTGGTATATGTGACTATTGATGGTTTAGTTACACTAAATTTGACAAATATCGCTTTGATCCTATATTGATATAGTTAATAGACGAGATTGTCCGAATATATCGTAAGATTAAAATAGCAATTTTTGAGCTCATAAAGTTAACACATTTGTAATATTACATATGTGATCCAGTGGAAGACTGTTGGAGTTATCCAATAATTAAGGACACATGTAAAAGTAATTACGTTGTACTATCTAAATAATTAAGCCAAATTAAAGTGGTCTAATTAAAAAATAGACTTAAGGGTATAATTGTCATGGAGATAATGTGTAGATACCTTAAAGATAAATATAATTTGATGATGGACCAAATTAGAAATATCTAAAACCTAGAATATACATATATGTATTCATTAGGGGCTATGGTCTCCAACTAATACGGACACAGAAGAGAGGATCTTCTCATTTTCTCTTCTGCATCCCCATCAACAGAGAGAGGAACAAAGGATTCATCTTTGTCATTAAGGGTCTTATCAAGTTGGAAGATCGAACCGCATAAGGAGACGTTCGCTACAAGATCCATCTAACAATAAATTCAGATACGTTTTCACAATTATTTGCCATCTTTATCTCATAATTCAACGGATAAAATCTAACATTCAAATTACCACATGAATGTAATTTATTTATTTTTGAATAAAAATTTAAATCCTAACAGATTTAACAATATTATTCACGATTCCACGTTCAATTCTTTCAAAATAGTTCAATCATGTTTTTCTGCTCAAGAATCTATTTTCCACTTTCGAAGTGGATTAGAAAAATGTATCTTTGATGTATCAATTATTGTATCCACGCTAAAAAATCTCCTCCACTGAGGATTAAAAAAGGATAAACCATTGATTGATGTACCAGTTATCATAGCCACAATAAGCACTCGATATATAGCTAATTCCATGTAATGTTCGTCCAAAATGAGAATCATGTATTCATTGAAGTATTCCTAGATAGCAACATATATAATTTCATGAAGTTTTGTATATACTTGTAGCATATATCCAAGTAACTAGCTATTGTTCATACGATTCTCCCACTTAATGATTGGATCAAAATTTGCACCAATCTTTATCGAACAATATTAGAGAATCCCCTCTTTAGTTACATCGATGTCAATACAGGTGTATAAAATTATAATGTACTATTTAGATTCTTTCTATTCTATATTTTATTTTGAATTTCTTTTTGGTGAATTTTGATGGCAACTCAGTGGTCAATTAGTAGAAGAATTGTGCACGATCGACCACGGCGGTGACCCTTTCTTCTTCTTCTTCTTCTTTCATGATTGCCTTAATGGCCCATCATTGTTCCTGACTGTTGACATGCGGAATAATAACAATTGAACGTCTTCTCAACATTCAAAAAATAGTTGCACTAACAATAATAATTTTGAAAAAAAAACTAAGTGAGAAATCATTGTGTTTTCCTTATATATACTTGTACGTACGTTACATATATGCACTTAAAAAATTTGTTTAAATTAATTAAAATTAAAATTTATTATAAATTCACTACTTTGTGGAATCAAATTCGTCCAGTCAAGAAGAATATCTTTCACTTTAACCACACGAGTTGGAAATTTTTGTCTATAGTTAGATAATATTAGGTAACTTAAATAATTAGTTAGAATATATTAATTTGAGTATATATATATATATATATATATATATATATATATATATATATATATATATATATATATATATATATATATATATATATATATAATACTAATGTACATGGGTGCACATGTGGACCAATAGTAATAGAGTGTACTAATGTACATGGGTGCATATGAGATGAAGCACTATATTCCTATTGGTCCATATGTGCATGGCTCATGAAAGAATATGAGCACTATGGCTTATATATATATATATATATATATATATATATATATATATATATATATATATATATATATATATATATATATATATATATGAGCTCCATCCGCGGAGCCCCGTGGGAGTCCCATCGCTCTTGACCGTTGGATTGAGTGGGCCCCTCGTGGACACACGTGCTGGCCCCACGATCAACGAACGAGAAAAGGACGGGGCTCTAGCGGGGCTCCGGGGATGAGACTTTTGATCTGCCCTATATATATTCCTATTTAATTAATACTATATATATATATATATATATATATATATATATATATATATATATATATAAAAGACTGAAGTTCCTGCATAGTAACAGGTTTTACTTGTCTACTTCTATATCTAGAAATTACTTCAGCCATATTGTAGGCTTTAGTAGGAGTCTGGATAGGAGTATTGACTTTATTATCCGACTATTCTCCAATCAAATCAATTATTCTTGTTTGAATTGCGGAACTGATATTATCGGTTAGTAAGGCTTCAATAATTTATTTTTTTCTCAACGAGAGTCAAAGTATTTATTGATAACCCATTTATTTCTACTATTAATTTATAGTAGCTAATATCCTTAGCTGTAACACATTCGTTACACTTGCAATCAGCATCACATCCATTCACGGATTCATCACTAGATTCATCATTGGATAAACTTTCTTCATAATCAGAATCGATCATTAATTTATATGAAAATTTTCTTAACCCTTCATCCTTAATCTCTTCCAATTTCTTTTTTGTGTAATATTTGTTAGCATAGTGGCCTAATTTATCACATTTATAATATTTAATAATATTATTCTTTTTAGAAGATTTTTTATTCTTAGAGTATCTATTATCCTTATTAACATTAGTATCTTGCCTTCTTGAAAGATATTTCTTTCTTTTATAAGCCTTTTATAATCTTTATATTCTTTTACTTTTGTTTTCCCCTTTGTATTAAGAGGTTCTAGGAACCCATGGTTGCTTCCCCTTGTCTTTCTTATACATGGGCCTGTAGAAATTCACGAATAAAAAAATCAGGAAGTGAATTGTCAGTTCCTTTAATATATTCAATTTTAAAATCAAATATATCTAATTCAGCTTACCATCTAGCAAATATTTGCTTAGATGCTAAATTTTTACATCTTTTTCTAAGACCGTCTTAGCAGAACTACAATCAATGCATAATAAAAAAATTATTAAGTAAATTATCTTGAAATTTATGAATGTATTGAATGATAGAAAGAATTTATTTCTTAATAGTAGAATAATTAATTTGAGTATCATTCCATTTACCCGAATGATATCTCACTAACACTTTTTTATTAGTGTCAGGATTAAGTTATTTTAGTATTCCATCATAACCAATATTATTGGCATTGGTTTCAACAATTTTAAACCACTCAACATTTGCTAAGTGTAATCAAGGTAGATTCTTTACCTTCTGCTTTATTATTTTTACTGCTTCAGTATGAGTATTACTCCACGGAGCAGGATTTTTTTCTAACCTTTGATATAATTTTTTTTTATCATTAGCGATATTCTTATAGAATTCTGATACATAAATTAATGCACCTAAAAATTGTTGTAACTGTTTATTATCAGTAATTTCGTCTAAAAATTTAGAAGCAAATTTAATACTTCTATCTATTAAAATTATTGTGTTATTCACAATATTATGTCCAAAAACCATATTTCTTGCTGGAAGAGCTTCATTTTTTGGACAAAAATTACTAAGACTTTTTTAATAGCTAAGTGTTTAAACACATTAAGGTGTTTAAAGTATTCTTCTAAAGTATTAGAGAAGATCAATATATCATTGATATAAGATAATATAAAATTAGAATGTTGCATGAATATTTCATTCATAATATTCTAAAATTCTGAAGGCGCATTCTTCAGACCAAATGGCATTACATTTTATTCATAATGACCAAAAAGAACAGTAAAAGCAGTCTTATACTTATCCTTGTCATCAATTTGAATTTGCCAATATCCTAATTTCAGATCAAATTTAGAGTAAATTCTTGCTTTAGCTACTCTATTAAGTATATCACTTTTATTAGGAATTGGATATATAATCTATTTTAAAACCTTATTTAAAGGTTTATAACTAATAATAAGTCTTGGAACTTCTCTTTCTTTCTCAATATTATTATTTACATAAAATGCTGTACAACTCCATGTGGAGTATGACTTGCGAATTAATTTCTTATCTAATAAGTCTTTGATTTTTTTACATAATTCAAGATATACTTGATTCATTTGACAAGGTCTTGTTTTGGTCGGAATATTCCTTTCTTTAAAGGATTTTTCATATGGAAGAGAAACTATGTTGTTTCCTATCCTAGAAAGTATTTGGGATATTGCTACAAGTGTGTAGCTTAAATTCTTCTTCGACTTGTTTAACTTTTTGTTGAATTTCTAATTGCTTTAATTGCTGGGTTATATTAACCTGAGCAATTTCTTATTTTAAGAAATTAATCTGATTCTCCTTCAGAGTGACTTCATTGAGAATATTAACAATTGGATTAGTAATAAATTCAAAAGTTATTCTTTTGCCTTTATAACTTGTTATAATTCCTTCTTTGTTTATCTCATTAATAGGCACAAATTATTCTAGGAAGGGAGTTCCTAAAATAGGAAATTTTATCTTGGTTTATTCGTTAGTGGTTATAATTTGGTGCTACCTTGGAAATTTTACCACCATCTCTCCAAAATTTATTTGCTACTTGGGCTCAATCTTACTCTCTATGTCAGAATGTTGACAAACTTTTTGAGGGAGAGAGTACAATGTATTTCTTAATCCATTTTGAAATTTTATATATTTTTAAATAGTTAATTAAATGTGAATACAAAAATAATAACTTTCCAATTTTGGCCAAATTTTTTTTGATCAAATGGTGGAATCGCATTGACGAGAAAGAAAAGGTACAAATAGTACAAAAATCTATCATAAAAAATGAGATCCTTGTAGAAGATAAATTAAAGAGAAAAATAATAGAAGATAGCCCTCTAAAAAAATTGAATGAGTCATTAAGACGGAGAAATCCTTGAATTACTGAGGAAGAATTAAAAAAAAATGTCTCCAATATATGCAAACTCAATTTGAATCAATTTTTGAGGCAGACAATTACTCTAATAGCTTTGTCAAGTCAGACATAATGGTAGAGGATAATTTTGAAGAAGATTCAGAAACCTTCTTCAAAAGAATGCATCATCGAGTCACTACTCAACAATCTGATGAAGATAATAATGATGAAGAGATATAATAATTGTATCTGCCAAAATACAAGTGGCAGCTTTTTACTTTACTTTATGAAAAGAAAAATATCTTTAATACTATGGCCGACAATGGTAGACCCTACTCTCACAACTTTCGGTGCAGATGCTCCACTCAGGGTAAAGGGCGAATAAAGTAAAGTTGATTTGATGGGCACTTACTACTATTTTTCTCAGAAGATAAGAAGAAATCTTTGTGACTTGCACCTGCCAGTCACCTGGTCAGCCAATGCAGACATGTTGTATTATTAATAGAGACTCTGCCTCTGTATGATGTATGCTTTTGTTTTAAGAAGTTCTAAGTGTTTAATTTTTTTTAAATTTGTATTACTTATTTTCGATCAATAAAATTTTCAAAATTTCGCATAAAAGAGTTTCTCTCATCTGCTCTACAAGAGCTCTTATCCTGGTCTTTTCCATTGCAGGTTCTCTCTTTGGTATCAGATCCATGTTGTTGGCTAAATGCTGAGGTAATTCTACTTTCTCACAAGCATTTAATTTTAAGGATGTAAATTATTATTTTCTTGTTATTTCTCTGTTATAGTTATTATTATTGGTAAAGTTGTTACCTTAGTTAACCACGATAGAGTTAGGATCTGTCAAAGCAATGTGTCTTACACTTAGTGGGACGACATCAAAGTCGCGTAGCCTTGTTATGCCGTGAGGGCAGTTGATGGCATAAATCGTTGACAGTCTTGCTAGACATTTACTACCGTTAGATATATCCGAAACTACTGGAGTAGTTTACTAAGATAATAGAGTTCTAATAGTAATTACTAATAGCAGTTATAATAACTTGATTATAATAATTAGGTCATTATTCATGCAAGTGAGCGAAGTAGAACCTCAACACGCTGATGAATCAAGCATTAGCAATTGGTTCTAATAAAAAAGCCCTTAATAAGGGTATGGCAATAAAAATACTCAGAATTTTGAGTATCTCTCTAAATTAGAGGAACTGAACAAATAAACTATTCCAAAAGTAAAGCCAATTTTTTTTTACCAAATTGGTACTTTTGACTTTCGATCATCCCTTGCCATAAAAATAATAGAAAAAATTGTATTTGCAAATAATACAGAACATTTACTTAAATTAATAAACGAAGAAGATATTGGACATGTTCGTGATGCCTATAATTATATCCATATTAGATTAATACAGGTTGCATTTAAACCTTTAACTCTACCAGGGTTAAATGTATCAATTATGACATCTCTTAGAGATACAAAATATTTAGATTAGAGTCAATCCCTAATGGGAGTAATACAGACTAGTCTCTGTTATGGACCAGTCTACTTTAATGTTTATCCCAACCTAGCTCTGTCAATGACATGTGCTCATCTTTTTGAGTCTGTGACTTTAAATTTGAAAACCAATGGTTACAATTTTCTTTCAATATCAGAAAATCTAAATATTTTATTGTACTAAATTTATGCAATAAATTATCCAAAGCATGTTCAATTTTGGTCAATTGTTGACCCATAACTTGGATAAAAATATTTGTATAATTATTCTGCCGTAAAACTTTCTATAATTCTTTGATAATTGCTTCTTTACTGTTAATGGTCTTGACAAAAGAAACAACATCAATTTTTTCTGTCGAATTCTTGACAGTGAGCTTAATTGACTCATTAGGCGGATACATTAATTTAGTAATATCGTTACTTGATCCTACATCAGTATTCCAGACTTTATATTATTCTTCTAACACATTGATTTGTGTTAATTCTATATCCACATAATTCTGGATAAACCAGTCAGCGAAGGGTATTATCCTTCTCTTTTTCTCTAGATGATTGTAATATTCATCTTTGAATTCATACATTCTTTTTGTGGAATAGATTTTTTCAAACCATTTCCGAAATTCAATATTTTCATAGTACATTCTATTGAGAATGTCCTGAATTTCTTGATTGGTTGTAAAAGCCATTAAACAATGGCAAATTCTATTTTCGACATTGTCGGTGAGTCTAATTTACTCTTTGCCTTGTATAAGGGATGTGCTATTGCATCATCGATAATTCTAATTTTATTAATTTCTTCTTCTTTATTAGAAGAAGTTGAACCTATTGTAGAAGGTAGTCTTTTACGACTTGATATTGAAAGTCTAGAAATATCATGTGGAGTGAATCTCACTTCGACCTCTCCATCATGAGTCTGAATTATTTGATCAATATATGCGTCCAAGATTGGCCTTGGTATCACATCTTGATTCAAGATTCATTTGTTTGGAAATTTAATTTTATCCCATCGAATTATTCTATTTGTGGCTACTTTGGATGTTAACAAATTTGTTTCTACCAAAGTAGTTTTACCAGGTTTGGTAATATGCTTTGCATTTGGAGAAATAATATTCCAAGCTAGGCAAAAAATTTCTATTGCTAGTGGAAACACTAATAAAATTAAATCCACTATTAATAACCTCCATAAAAGTATTCAGGTTATTAATGGACACTCGTCTCATGCAACTTCTGAAATGTCAGATGATGATCAGCAATTTGAGAATATGATTGATGATGAGAATGATATCAATCCTCATCAAATCGATACCTTGCAAAATTTCTATGCTGATTTAAAGCATAATAATAATAATATCAATAATCCTCAAATTCAGGTGGTGAAATATGGCAAACCTAACCTGATAAAATATTACTATAAGAGACCCACTCCTGCTGATGTACTATTTGAAGAAAATGACTCAATAGTGCAAAATCATTGCAGTGGAGTAGAAATCTATCAATAGAACATAGATGGGTTAACTGATAAAAAATTCATGATCAATTACATCGAATGATGATATATTCCAATGTTGCTAAGTTCGACCTGAAATCAGGATATTGGCAAATTCAAATTGATGAAAATGATAAGTATAAGACTGCTTTTACTGTTCCTTTTGGTCATTATGAATGGAATGTGATACCATTTGGTCTTCTCCATTATCGAAGATTTCTCCGGTAAAGTGTTCCAAAATTATGATATTTAAAGTATAAACAGCATCCTGTTTTGTATGCTGAGTATTATTTTCGAGATTAGTCTCAGTTTTAACGTCATTTAAAATTTCTTTTCTTTGAGTTCAAGTCATACAATTATATATATATATATATATATATATATATATATATATATATATATATATATATATATATATATATATATTCATTTTCAATTCTCTTTATAAAGAGGTAGAATTTAAAAAAAATTTATTATGTGAAAATATACATACGACTAATACGACTAGTCATTTTTAAAACTCTTTATAAAGACTAGTAACGTACAAGTGCATTATACGTGCGTAAAAATTTTGTTAAAAAATTAAATATAAAATTATTATAAATAATGTCGTTTCAAGAAATTGAACTCAAACAACCAAGAAAAATATCTCTCACCTTAACCACTTAAGTTAGAATTGTTTAGTTGTACATAAATAATATTAGGTAGTTAAATAATTATCTATTTAAAAAAAATAGTTACTGGAGTATTTACATACGGCGTAGATGACTCAATTTTGAACCGTTTTCAAGCCTCATTAGAAGAGTAGTAGGAAATTCATGTGCGTTGCACGTAAAATAATTTTTTTCTTATGATATTAATATAAAGTTGTTTAAATATTTAAATTAAGATTTATTATATATATTTTTATATTTTAACTAAAATTTAATATATATTTTATTATATTTTACTTATAATTAGTTATGGATATATTTCTACTTTTTATAAAGAGTCTTGAAAACGGTTAGTTACGTAATATTATTTAATTATAAACAAACGTCTCTTTTAACTCATGTGGTTAAGGTGAGATGAATTCTCCCTGTTTGGCTGAGTTTGAATCCTTATAGTGTTATTTGTAACAAATTTAATTTTTTCAATAATTTTTTTGTGTAATATTAATTTTTAAAAATAATCAATTGACGATATACTCTCATGTCCCAGAACCAGACTACTAGAGGACAGAGGCAGACAAAGCCAGCTACGTACAATAGAGTACACTATACCCCGATATACGGTCACGACTGTCTAGACATGTGACGGTTTACTCTACAATCCATCAGGCAATCCTGGGTCAAGAATCCTATGTGTCCCAATCTCAAGCAAGCAACAAGTTACAATATGTATGATCACCAAACATATAATAGTAAAGCGTCACAAACTATACATACACAAATGATCATGAAGCTAGTTACAAAATGAAGAACTAGCAAGAGTACACTGTTATATGACCAGCTCTAGCTATAGTCTAGAATATGCTTACATGTAGGCCCGTATGCTAGAATTTTAAGTTCCAAAATACGAGTTAAACACGTGCTCGATGGCTAAATGCCTCAAAAGAATAATGTACAAGATCAGGTGGGTGATGAAGACGAAACCTACTCATGTCCTCGGGTGCTCCTCGTGTTCACCATCTTGAGGCAGGAAATACAAAAGATCTTGTGGTTCTGCTCCGATATCTGGCCATACAAAACCAGTGGGGTCAGACCCCAAAATAGCAAGTACCACAAGGGAGCCAATCTTAGGAACTAAAACCAGCATGCAGACAAATCAATAAGAAATAGCACAAAAAACATGTAAGTAAGAGCAACAGGTAAAATAATAGTTAAGCATGCTCTGGAGTATACAAGAATATCTAGAGTCAGGCTTCAAGTACAGTTCTAGATTAGTTGCTATTGCAAATCGGGACAAGACCAGACTAGACTGAAAATCAAGCAATCATGGCAAATCATGCCCTACGGCTTGCAATCATTAACTAACTAGGGTTATCACAGTCCTAATTACTAACACATGCAGTTTAAGATTCCATACAGCCACATGTACTGCAGACTATCCAGTTTATCCAAACGTCAGGAAATATAATAAAATAAATCAGGTATAGTAGTCTTTTTCTTGAAAAATGTAACGCTTAACGGTGTGCTGGAAGTATGTCCCTCTCGACGGAGAGCTCCAAATCTATCAGGTGTCGCTGGGATACCAGGACTTTCATGTAGCTAGGAATCTCCCTAGATACTTCTAATTCATTCATTTTATTTATTAACCTAGACAAGTTATCAAGAATTCCTGACCGTGGTGCTCAGAAATTTGCCTTAGACATAATCCAGGACAAGACATTAACTTGACAAGCACAATCAAAATCAACCATGGAGATACATGTCATGCAATACATGTGATACTAATAGCTTGGATCAGGACAGTTATAGGAATTCTCAAGTCAGGAGTGCGCTACGTCGAGCCACTATCAGGAGTATCAGGATCAGGTCAGTTGTCGAGAGTTCAAGATTAGCAATTTTAATACTATTCACGTTCAATTCTAGCAGGTTATGAGTGCGCTACGTTGAGCCACTATAAACATTATCAGGATCAATATAGAGAATATCATATTTAGGGAATAACCAGGATTAACTAAAATAAGAGAACCAATGAATCATCAAGAGTTAAGCTGTCACGACCCACACCCAGAATTTGGGGCACGAGTACGTGGGTACGTCCAGCCTAAGCCGCAGCATCGGCGGTAGAACGTTGTCTAGGTCATAATACTATCTAATCAATCTCTCACGAATATCCAACTCCATAAGGAGACACAGATATCACAATATAATATGGAAATACTCAATCACAGAAACTAGAGCACGATAAGATCTCAAGAAAAATAACGAAATACAACACAAGTTTAAACAACAGAAATAGTCTAACCTGCAAACAATAACATCCAAATATCCAAGTATGCCGAAAACAAGTCCTCTAAGTCGCAGTATGGAAAAAAAATTCCAGCAAGATGGAGCAAAGTACAAGCACTAACAGCAGTTCCATGTATATTGACAAAAACTATAATACAGTGTAAAGAAATACAAGATGGATATAATACTGGCAATAAGAAATACTGGAGATAATGAAATACTGGAAATAGAAATACTGGAGCATATGTCATCATCAATGGTACAACTAGCAATGAACATGAATACAAGTGCATGCTAGAATAATGACTAGAACATAGGAAAATGCTAAATCAATAAACTAGAGATACATGTAGAGACTATCTAGCTAAGTGTGTGAAACATCAGCATATCATACGATCGGCTTGGGACTGATCAGGCTTGTTACATATGATTAGCTATAATTCATGTAAGGTCAGGATAACCATCCGAATATCTATGATGCGAGCAATAGTCAGGCTAATCACATGTAACAGGCTATGAGGCATCTAATGGTCAGGCTGCACCGATGTGAGGTATGGGTGAGCTATGATACATGTAGAGTTGGGTATGATCACATAATCTACTAATATCTCTCCGTCCCCAGCTAGCACGATGGATCCCAATCACGACTCCTCGTGACAGGTCTCAATGTTGCCAACTCGTGTATCCATAGTGTTAGAATCATGTACGTTATACAACTAGAATCATAGAGAAGATCAACATAATAAAAACTGTCAGAGAATGTACTCGCCTGTGGGCCTTTGCTGGCAATACCAATATCCTGTTTTTGAAGTCTTATCTGAATAATCCAACTGTCCTATAGACATATAATATAATATAATAGAGCATCAGTCGTTACACTTACACATAATCATAAATACACTGAACTCAGAGACTACGCTAGGGGTGTCACTGGTCAATTTGTAGGGTCGAATATGTGTCTAACTGCATGGGTGTCACATCTTCAAATGTTGTGCATAATCGGACATTCAATTACTAACACGTCTAGCCAGTATGTTAGTGTACTCAAGGCAGTCAATTCACAAATTCTCAGGGTCATACGATCAACTGCAAATACGGGATATCCACATTTAACACCTATGGTCATATAGTATATTTATATATATTACAGTCATAACTAGTATTAGCATATAATTCTTATATATATATATATATATATATATATATATATATATATATAACTTTGAATTTTATACACATATGTGTATGTATACGCATACGAGTTACTGGGTTAACCGACATGGTCTGCAATCACACAACTAAACTGAACCATCAGGAAACGATATGATAAACCCTACACTATTCACACATGCACATATACACAATACGAAAAAAGGGGGAACAGGTTCGAACCTTGGGGTGCGCGTGATCGAAGAGGGTACTCGGGCTCCGGCGAGGGTGGTGATGATGATGGTGATGATGATGATGATGATGATAATGATGATAAAGGTGATGATGATGATGATAATGATGATGATGAAGGTGATGATGATGATGATGATGAAGGTGATGATGATAATGATGAAGGTGATGATGGTGAAGCTGCTCCAGCGAGAATGGTGGCCGGAGGGGATAACTCAGGCGGCTGTGATGGCTCGATAGGGTGGATGGTTGCAGTGGCGGAGGGAAGTCGGGAAGAAGTCGAGACGGTGATAGGAATGCTGCTGAGGAGGTCGAGGGTTGTTGTGCAGTCGGGGTCCGGCGGGTGAGGCGTGGGAAAGTCGGTAAGGTGATGGGGTTCATGCGAGCTGTCATGGGTAAATGAGGCTGGCAATGAGATGACCGGGGAGATGGCCAGAGTTTGGTGGAGGAAGATGAGTCAAGGTCGAGCGGTTGCACAGGAGGGGATCCGACGGAGGAGTGAGGTACAGTCGGGTTGTGGAGGAGAACGGGGAGGAGGGGACTCGACAGCGACGATGGGGTTGCTGTCGAGGAGGTCCGGCGGTGGGGGATGGTTGGAGCGGGGTGGTTCAGGCAAGGGGATAGTTGTGGTCGATGGTAGAGATGTCGGGGAAGAGGAAGAAGAAGGGTCGGGAAGACGATGCTGTGTTGCCCGAGAACGCCGGGTGAGGCATGGGGAAGATGATGAAGAAGGCGGGGATGCTGTCTAGATGACCGGGGACGTCGGCTCAGGCGGTCGGGACAAGTGTGATCACCGGATATGGGAGGCCAAGTAGAGGTGAGGAGGAGGAGACTGTTTAGGGTTAGGGTTCGGTTGAGTTTTGGTTTGTTGGTGGTGGTGATAAAAAATAACAATGGTGAGGATAATGATTTTTGCATGAGGGAGGAGAAGATGACTACCTAGGGATTAGGGCCGACAAAGTACACCTTGGGATGGGGTTGGCATTGGGAAAAGGGGTTGAAAATGAGAAATTATATATATGAAAGGGGTGTGTGGTGTAGATGGTGCTCCATTTAAATGGGGGGCCAAGATTACTCATGAAGGGAAGTGCACAACACAAAAAAGAGAGAGAGGACCGGTCAATAGGGGAGGGGGTGATTTCTTCATGTGCTTGACCAATAGGATGGTGACACATCATTGCATTTTTCATAAAAGTCCCAAACAATTAGAAAATTGCACAAAAGTGGGTTTTTTGGATTAAATGAGGGAAAATACCATATTTGGTGTGATGTAGTGGCTAGAAATGGTGTGTGGTATTTAGTATGAGTCTTGAGGTTGTAAATGGGGGTTTGGTTTGGTGTTGGGTCTAGTTTTGGGTCAAGTTGGGTCCTTACAACAATTTAATTAAAATTAATGTAAATGGTGTTCTAAAATTAATTTGAAGTACATGGGATTAAAATTAGGTGGGACACATGTGTTATGGACGTAGAAGACTCAGAATAAAATATTATCATAATTTGGGTTGCACAAAATGAGTCAAGATTGTGTCTCCAATTTCGATTGGAACGCACAAAGATACAAAGTTGGATTTATTTAAAATTAAAATAAACATCCGCGACAAATATTGTGCGACTAAAATGAAGTACAAGAGAGCATATTTATGAGTTACACAAAGGTCAGAATGGGAGACGGGCATGTCTAGGACAAGGGTATAAAATTTGTTGGAAGGCAAAAGCTAGTGTAGCGCTACCAATATCGAAGCAACGGTAACGTACAAGAATTAAATAAAATCACAATAATAATTTATAACCTCAATAATTAATATCAAAAATTACTAATTAAATCCATAATCCTATACTTTGGTCAGGGTTCATCTAGTGGGCTTCTAGGTCTAGTCTACTAGCTCATGCATAAAAGAACACTATATATATAATATATATATATACACATATCATGCAATTATTTAAAATAAATACACACAATACTTATAATAAATAAAAAGATAAAAATATCCCTATTTCAGAATGTGGTAGTGACAAGTCTACCCTCCTCAGAAAAATTTCGTCCTCAAAATTTAAGATCCTCATAGTTGTATTTATTTGTTTATTTTAACATCAAAATTTAAATTCATCAAACCATATAATCATGAAGTAAATCCATATTGTTATTACAAAAAATCTTCAAAATTCTATAAATCTCATATTCCTAAAAATCTTCAAATTAAAATCAAACTCCATTCTTATGACAATCTCCTCCAAGATTTTAAGTTAATATCTAAATACAAAAATTTAATATCCAATCCTCTAATTTTAAATCCAATCAATGCATATTTATAAAATTGAAATCTCATCCCAAAAATTTGAATTCAAACTTTTAATCCATTAGTGATCTTAATCCTCGATTTTTTTTCCACGCAATACTCAAACAATATAATACTTATGAAATCTTCAAATACACATTCAAAAATAATCTATATCTTGCAGTCAAATAAATATAATGATAATCTCCTTAATTTTCTCAAATTTTAATGACAAATTTAATCATATCATAATCTTAATAAAAATCAATGATTTAACAAAATTGTTAATTCTGCCATATTAAATTCTCAACTCTTTATTTAAATTAATGATTATCCTTAAAATTTAAGGCACATTGTCTCTCTTTGTCCAGTCATAACTTCTTCTTTAATCTCCACTACGATCAAACCCCCAACGATCAAAGTCTAAGAAAATCCTACCTACAGTCACACAACATGCAATCTAGAGAAAATATACATGGTTATGGTCACTTTTGTCATGGTATTGCAGTCTCTGTCGGGGTGTACTACTAACTACATTCTAGCAAGAGAATCATTGATACAAACTACGGTATTAAGCAATAAATCAATCAATCAATCAAATAGATGAAAATGAACCAAAGAAAAGAACAGAACCTACTAACACAACCATAGTTTAATGATGCATCCAAAGTTTGATACCTCTATCCTTTTAGGTACCACTATTTCTACTACTAGCACACCCACTGCTAGCTCTCTTACCTACTGTAATTGTTTATACTAGTTGTTCTTATCACTCAAGTGCACGCCAAGTGCAACACAACACACTAAGTACTGCTCCCTCTAATACAACTCTAGATGGACACCCAAGTCAGTTTGCAGTGCCATCTCAGGCATGCTCAAGCCAACAGATCCTTACGCATGCACTTCATCCACTCATATATTGATATACATTTCTTACCCACCATAAAATTTTATCCTCAAAATAAAACCCTCAAAATTTAACTTCTTGAACAATTTAAAATAAAATGCATATACTTTCCTCAAAAGTCAAATATTTAAATATTGAAACAAAATTTTAATCACTTCCAAAAATTTTTATAGCTTTGACTATGTTTATTGAATTAAATTTGAATCCTCAAAAATTTTAATAACATAAAATCTCAACTCCTCAAAAATTCTTAAAATTGAAATTCATTTACAATCTTCAAATTATAAATTTAAGTCCACATCTATCTAAGTATACATATATATACTAACAGTTTCTAATACTCAAGGTACACACAAATACACCAATTATCTACACTCCTCAACAATGTACTAAAATTTGCACTGCCTGGATTACTTGCACTATCACTTCCAATGATTTTCTATCCATATTAACTAATACACCAATCTAATATTATCACACAAGGTACTTACTGTTACTAGCATAATTCTCAACTAACCCTTGATATAGAAACACTAGCCATCTTGGTATATTAACACTAGCTTCCTCACTACACAACATATGCCCTTAATGTTCTAGGATACTAGCTTCATAATTAGATCACCTCATCACACTCTCTAGAACTCATGACCACTTGCACTTTTTATAATACACATGTTTTACTTCACTCTCAAAGGCAGGCATATGGTTCCATATCTCGATTGATGTATACGTATCTTCTCTTAAATCTTTTACAGACTGATATACTAATCAGCGATACACTTCACACCTTCCATGACCAATCTTAATATTTCTCTACCCACGGCATCTTATTAAAATCCTTTATGCATATACATTTCTTTACTCTTGACACACCCAAGTAATCAACTATCAAATTGAATATCATGCTCCATTAAAAGTTTTAATACAATTTCCTCGATACTTAATTATTTACATGGATCACCCAACTACATGAATTCACGACTATCTAGGGCTGGCATGCTGACTCTGATACTAACTCCTGGAACCATTACTGATACTCTTTACTCCTCCTTCTACCTATAGTACCAATACTAACTATACTGACACCTATCATAGAACTATTGCTACAAGGTACTACGCTATGGGTTAACTCCAGATTGATGCCTACTGCTCACATGTCTAACCAATAAACACTTACAAACTCAAAAGCCACACTCCCAACAGTTAACACTGATACTCAAGACACAGACCTAATTGCAAGTCACCAAATATCACACTAACAAGGATCCTTAAAGAAATAAAGCTCAAAAAGGAACTAGACTGAGAACTGAAGGTAACTCTATAGCTAAGCAAAATGATGGAACAAAGTCTTAGAATAATAGAAGTGGATAAGTATTGAGATGACACTTTAAGAACAAATTTAAGATACAACCTGATAATCATACACGTCTGTCCGAAATCATGACACTCAGAATCCTCGCCACGCCAGTAAGCATAGCTGCGATAAACGATAGGTTCCATAACTAAGGTATACAACTCTATAATCACGTTATCTAGAATCCTCGCCACGCCAACCGGTATGGCTGCGAAAAACTCTAAATTCATAACTAAGATATATACATCCAATGTCAGGTTCCTACGTTTCTGCCACGACATCTAATGTGGCTGCGATAAACTCTAGGCTCCATAACCAAAGTAGACATTTTACCTTTCTCACTGTCCTTATCAACATATGTCATCAGATGATACCGTAATTTAGTCCATAAAATTCATCTCGATATGAAATCAAACTCAAAAACGACACCAAGAATTAAATTTAACCACTGGTCAACAAGAATCAAGTTCAATAAGTGAGAATGGACGAAAACAAGGGAAAGATTTAAATTGAAAATTATAATAAGATTCTTAAGGGTCATCCCAGGAATCTCTTAAATAATTTGGGATTGAGTATCCTCTCTCATCCTAGTATCCTATGTCCTATATCCTATCGCAGGCACGCAGTAGTACGACTACGACGTCGTACTACCACGATATCGTACAACTTGCGGAGCCTGACCTGCATGGGCCACCACTAAAAATGTATCACGATCCGCACCCAGAATTTGGGGCACGAGTACGTGGGTACGTCCAGCCTACGCCGCAGTATCGGCGGTAGAACGCCGTCTAGGTCATAATACTATCTAATCAATCTCTCACGAATATCCAACTCCATAAGGAGACACATATATCATAATATAATATGGAAATACTCAATCACAGAAACTAGAGCATGATAAGATCTCAAGGAAAATAACGAAATACAAAACAAGTCTAAACAACAGAAATAGTCTAACCTGCAAACAATAATATCCAAATCTCCAAGTATGCCAAAAATAAGTCCTCTAAGTCACAGTCTGGAAAAAATATTTCCAGTCAGGATGGAGCGAAGTACAAGCACTAACAGCAGTTTCATGTATATTGACAAAAACTATAATATAGTGTAAAAAAATACAAGATGGATATAATACTGGCAATAAAAAATACTGGAGATAATGAAATACTAGAAATAGAAATACTGGAGCATATGTCATCATCAATGGTACAACTAGCAATGAACAGGAATATAAGTGCATGCTAGAACAATGACTAGAACATAGGGAAATACTAGATCAATAAACTAGAAATATATGTAGAGACTATCTAGCTAAGTGTGTGAAACATCAACATATCATGTGATCAACTTGGGACTGATCATGCTTGTTATATATGATTAGCTATGATTCATGTAAGGTCAGACTAACCATCCGAATAGCTATGATGCGAGCAATAGTCAGACTAATCACATGTAACAGGCTATGAGGCATGTAATGATCAGGCTGCACCGACGTGAGGTGTGGGTGAGCTATGATGCATGTAGAGTTGGGTATGATCACATAATCTATTAATATCTCCCCATCTCCAGCTAGCGCGATGGATCCCAATCACGACTCCTCGTGACAGGTCCCAATGATGCCAACTCGTGTATCCATAGTGTCAGAATCATGTACGCTATACAACTAGAATTATAGAGATGATCAACATAATGAAAACTGTCAGAGAATATACTCGCCTGTGGTCCTTTGCTGGCAATACCAATATCCTATTTTCGAAGTCTTGTCTGAATAATCCAACAGTCCTATAGACATATAATATAATACAATATAGCATCAGTCGTTATACTAACACACAATCATAAATATACTGAACTCAGAGACTACACTAGGGGTGACACTGGTCAATTTGCAGGATCGAATGTGCGTCTAACTGCACGAGTGTCACGTCATCAAATGCTGTGCATAATCGGACAATCAATCACTAACATATGTCTAGCCAATACGTCAGTGTACTCAAGGAAGTCAATTCACAAATTCTCAGGGTCATACGATCAACTGCAAATACGGGATATCCACATTTAACACCTATGGTCATATATATATATATATATATATAACTTTGAATTTTATACACATACGCGTACGTATACGCATACGAGTTACTAGGTTAACCGACACGGTCTACAATTACACAACTAAACTGAACCATCAAGAAAAGATATGCTAAACCCTACACTATTCACACATGCACATATACACAATACGAAAGAAGGGGGGAACAGGTTCGAACCTCGAGGTGCGCATAATCGAAGAGGGCTCTCGGGCTCCGGCGAGGGTGGTGATGATGACGATAATGTTGATGATGATGATGAGGATGATGATGATGATGATGACGATGATGATGAAGGTGATGATGATGATGATGATGATGATGATGATGAAGAAGGTGATGATGGAGAAGCTGCTATGCGAGAATGGTGGCCAGAGGGGAGAACTCAGGCGGCTGTGTGGGCTCGGCGGGGTGGATGGTTGCAGTGGCGGAGGAAAGTCAGGAAGAAGTCAAGACGGTGATGGGGATGCTGCTGAGGAGTTCGAGGGCTGCTGTACAGTCGGGGTCCGGCGGGTGAGGCATGGAAAAGTCGAGAAGGTGATAGGGTTCAGGCGAGCTGTCGTGGGTGAAGGAGGCTGGCAATGGGATGACCGGGGAGATGGCCGGAGTCGGGTTGAGGAAGATGAGTCGGGGTCGAGCGGTTGCAGAGGCGAGGATCCGGCGGAGGAGTGAGGTACAGTCGGGTTGTGCAGGAGAACGGGGAAGAGGGGACTCGGCAGCAACGATGGGGTTGCTGTCGAGGAGGTCCGACAGTGGAGGATGGTTGGAGCGGGGTGGTTCAGGCGAGGTGATAGTTGTGGTCGACGGTGGAGATGTCGGGGAAGAGGAGAAAGAAGGGTCGGGAAGACGCTATTGTGTTGCTCGGGAACGCCGAGTGAGGCATGGGGAAGATGATGAAGAAGGCGGGGACACTGTCTAGATTACCGGGGACGTCGGCTCAGGCGGTCGGGACGAGGGTGATCACTGGAGATGGGAGGCCGGGAAGAGGTGAGGAGGAGGAGACTATTTAGGGTTAGGGTTCGGTTGAGTTTTGGTTTGTTGGTGGTGGTGATGAAATAAAAACAATGGGGAGGATGACAGTTTTTGCATGAAGGAGGAGAAGATGACTACCTAGGGATTAGGGCCGGCCAAGTACACCTTGGGATGGGGTTGTCATTGGGAAAAGGGGTTGAGGATGAGAAATTATATATAGGAAAGGGGTGTGTGGTGTAGATGGTGCTCCATTTAAATGGAGGGCCAAGATTACACATGAAGGTAAGTGCACAACACAAAGGGGAGAGAGAGGACCGGTCAATGGGGGAGGGGGTAATTTCTTCATGTGCTTGACCAATAGGATGGTGACACATCATTGCATTTTTGCATAAAAGTCCCCAACAATTGGAAAATTGCACAAAAGTGGGTTTTTTGGATTAAATGAGGGAAAACACCATATTTTGTGTGATGTAATGGCTAGAAAGGGTGTGTGGTGTTTAGTATGAGCCTTGAGGTTGAAATGGGGGTTTAGTTTGGTGTTGGGTCGAGTTTTGGGTCAAGTTGGGTCCTTACACCAATTTAATTAAAATTAATGTAAATGATGTTCTAAAATTAATTGGAAGTATATGCGATTAAAATTAGGTGGGACACATGTGTCATGGACATAGAAGACTCAGAATAGAATATTATCATAATTTAGGTTGCACAAAATGTGTCAAGATTGTGTCTCCAATTTCGATTGGAACGCACAAAGATACAAAGTTAGATTTATTTGAAATTAAAATAAACTTCCGCGACGAATATCGTGCGACTAAAATGAAGCACAAGAGAGCATATTTATGAGTTACACAAAGGTCAGAATGGGAGACATGCACGTCTAGGACAAGGGTATAAAATTTGTTGGAAGGCAAAAGCTAGTGTAGCGCTCCCAATATCGAAGCAACGGTAAGGTACAACAATTAAATAAAATCACAATAATAATTTATAACCTCAATAATTAATATCAAAAATTAATAATTAAATCCATAATCCTATACTTTGGTCAGGGGTTCATCTAGTGGGCTTCTAGGTCTAGTCTACTAGCTCATGCATTAAAGAACACTATATATATAATATATATATACACATATCATGTAATTATTTAAAATAAATACACACAATACTTATAATAAATAAAAGACAAAAATACCCCTATTTCAGGATGTGGTAGTGACAAGTCTACCCTCCTTAAAAAAATTTTGTCCTCAAAATTTAAGATCCTCATAGTTGTATTTATTTATTTTACCATCAAAATTTAAATTTATCAAACCATATAATCATGAAGTAAATCCATATTGTTATTACACAAAATCTTCAAATTCTATAAATCTCATATTCCTAAAAATCTTCAAATTTAAAATCAAACTCCATTCTTATCACAATCTCCTCCAAGATTTTAAGTTAATATCTAAATACAAAAATTTAATATCCAATCCTCTAATTTTAAATCCAATCAATGCATATTTATAAAATTAAAATCTCATCCCAAAAATTTGAATTCTAACTTCTAATCCATTAGTGATCTTAATCCTCGATTTCTTTTTCCACACAATAACTAAACAATGTAATACTTATGAAATCTTCAAATACAATATTAAAAAATAATCTATATCTTGCAGTCAAATAAATATAATGACAATCTCCTTAATTTCCTCGAATTCTAATGACAAATTCAATCATATCATAATCTTCATAAAAATCAATGATTTAACAAAATCGTTAATTCTGCGGGGCTCGATCCAACGGATGAGGGCGCACAGGACTTTGACGGGGCTCATATATATATATATATATATATATATATATATATATATATATATATATATATATATATATATATGAGCCATAGTGCTTATTTTCCTAAATGAGCCATACACATGTGGACCAATAAGAATGGATTACTACATCCCATGTGCACCCATGTGCACTAGTACACTTTATTCCTATTGGTCCACATGTGCATGGCTCATTTAGAAAAATGAGCACTATGACTCATATCCCGTTTAGCCTATATATATATATATATATATATATATATATATATATATATATATATATATATATATATATATATATATATGGGAGAGGATATTGCATTAATGGTTATTGCAACAATTATTGTACCAAGCATTCTCAACCACACATTTTTTTGAAATGTGTGGTTATAAATGATGCTGACGTGACACCTACTTTATAGGATAATTTATAACCACATGATTGAAATAAATGTGTGATTGAGATTGTTTGGTGTAATAATTTGATGCAATATACTGCCTATATATATATATATATATATATATATATATATATATATATATATATATATATTTGTTTTGTAAAGGCCCCAGCCTTTACTCCCCTGGCGCTCGAGGCCCCGACCTCTGCGCTCATATCTCGCAGCCTTATCACTGGGTTGCTCCCACCGGGATGACATATATATATATATATATATATATATATATATATATATATATATATATTAGAATATTATATCAAATTATTACAGCAAACAATCTCAACCACACATTCATTTTAATCGTGTGGTTATAAATCATCCCATAAAGTAGTGACACATCAGCATTATTCTCAACCACACATTAAAAAAAAAAAAATGTAGTTGTGAATGAATAGTGCAATAATTATTATAATATCCCCTCAATATATATATATATATATATATTCCAAAACTCCAGACAAAAACAATACACACTTGGAAGTTGACAATACACACTTGGAAGTTGATTTGGTCTATAGGGAAAATTATCTCCTCTCTCTCTCTCTCTCTCTCTCTCTCTCTTGATACTTATCTCTTTCTCTCTCCTCCACACTGTTTTAAAAAGAGAGGCAGAGAGTGCTTCTTCTGTCAAACAACTCCACTGCCCATTTTGCAGAGAAGTTCATGATGCCATAATCTAACTCTTAATTATTCTATTGAAGAGGGCCCTTGTTGACGCTAGAAGATCAAGAGGCACTATCTATCATTAAGGTGAATTGGAGTTTCTTCTTTCTTCTTCTTCTTCTTCCTTCTCCTCCTTTAGTTTGAACTTGTGCTCACGTTGGTTTGTATGATTTGTTTGTTGTCTTGAGTAGGTTGGGAGATTTTGCCATTGAGATCATGTCGTCGTCATTAAGAGCACGAACCGGACGCCATCGCCAACGTTACGACGACCATCTTCGGCTTGTTGCAGGGTACCACTTCAGCCATTCCACTCAGTTGACTTCTTTCTTTTTCTTTCCAACTGTTGGTTACATGGGAATGTTGGCTTTGGATTGAAGATCTATGGGAACTATTAACATTGAGAAATTAGTATGGAGGGTGTCATATTCAAGAGCTTACATCATCATCATCATCATGATAACTACGAATATTTGTAATATTTGGTATTTGTTTGGTGTTTTTTGTTGACCTGTTGAGTTTTGTTCATGCTACTTTTCTTCATAGAAAAGTGTAGAGATTTGTGATGAAGGGTTAATTTGAAGATAGCATGGGTCATCCCAATTTATAGATTCTAGATTCAAAATATAGGATCTCATTTTGTAGAATAGTAAGGTTCAATTGTAGTCTACGATGATCCCGTCCCAGTCATAGGAACTATAGACTAGGTCTGAGAATTTCTACATTCAAAATGGAGGAACTCATTTGGTAGAATAGTAATGCTCAATTTGAAACTCCGATTTCTAGATTATAAATTTTACATTATTTTTTGACCACATAATTTTTTTGAACTTTTTTGCCAAAAGTTATTTTATATTGTAGGATAATTTTCTACTATTCTCATTCAAGCTCAACCCATTCTATATTTTTCTTTTAAATCTGGGCCTCTATATGCATTGTTCAAACTCCATCTATTGTGGATGTTCTTAGAGAAGTTCAAGAAAGACCTAGGCTAGTAATCTTGATGCTTATTAAGGGGAAAAACCAAGGTTTGTTGGAAACTACCATTAGTGAATATGTATGAGTGCATCTTATCTATATTAGAACTACTTCAATATCAACTATAACTGGTCATAAAATGTTTGTTGTCATCATAAGTATTTGATGCCTATACTAAAGTTTGTTAGCATCATGATACCAACAGGTGTATCCCTTACAAGCTGAAACACTATGTTGAGGATGATACAGAGGATTTAGTAAGTAGATTGGAAGTCCTCATGATTTCTACTGATCCGAATCGGAACGATCTCGTCTTTCCGAAGGTTGGAAGCTAGCTAGTTAATACCTTAGTCCCTGAAATTGAACTTAAACTCTTCCCATCTTTTTTTTTCTTATAAGTATTTTATTTCATTACCAGGGTGGATGGGAGAATGACGAGACAATGGAGGAAGCAGCGTGCCGCGAAGCTCTGGAAGAAGCAGGAGTCAGAGGAGTAATTGTAGGTTCATCTTATATTTCTTGGTTTAATCTAGTTAATTTTCCTTAGGTTTTCATAGTTACATTTGTATCATAGTTTGCAGTATCGGCCGATACCGATACAGTTTGGTATGTCCCATTTCGATACCGACTGATATTCGATACTGACCGATACAAGCATTAAGAGACTCTTTTTCGATTAATTCGGTAAATAGAATTGAACGAAAAAAGACCAATTAAGGGTGTAAAAGCATAGTAAGGTCGTAAAAATACGTCAAAGACGAAAACTTATCTATCACATGTAAACCAATCGGCAAAGGTGAATACTACTCATTCATTTTCAAAACTACTAAGAAATAACACTGAAAATACTTAAAATTATAACTAAATGTGTTTAATATATTTTATAAAATGTCAATAATTTACGAATAGTTTTTTGTTTTTTGATACCAAAAAATCTAATACTCCGATCTGAAACCGTCGATACTGCAGATTGCGATACTCATAGAAATAGTCGGATACCAATTTCGATACTGATACTGCGAAACTTGATTTGTATTCACCAAAAATTTTTTAGCGTGATAACAAAATCTCATGATATATAAGGTCCACAATATCGGTATCGGAATCAGTATCGGACTATTCCTATGAGTATTGGGATCGGTGGTATCGACAATATCGACAGTTTCAAATCGAACTGTCGTATTTTTTGGTATCGAGAAAAATAATGATTAATAAATTATTAATATTTTAGAAAATATATCTTATACATTCAGGTATAATTTTAACTATTTTCAGTATTGTTTTGAAACTAAATGAAATAGTACCCACCCTCGCCAATTGGTTTTACACCCTGGTTTTACACCCTTTGTTGATTGGTCTTTTAGTTCAATTTTCTTTGTCGAATTGACGGAAAAAGAAACTCCCAATGTCGGTAATATCGGTCAGTATCTGGTATCGGTCGGTATCGGATCGAGACATGTCAAACTATATCAGTATCGGCTGTATCGGATCAGTATCGGCTGATACTGCAAACTATGGATTGACATATCAAGAACTAATAAAATCCAGCTCTGCAATCGTGTAACAATTTGTTGTCGAGGCATATATATTTTGAAGTTTAAGATGCTGACCTTCGGTTACTCCTGAATAGGAAAAGGGACTAGGAGAGTGGAAATTCAGGAGCAAGAGCAGGCAGAACAGCTGCAGCACCGAAGGCACCTGCAAAGGCTACATGTTCGCCTTGAAGGTGACTGAAGAGCTCGATAACTGGCCCGAAAAGAACACCCATGAGAGGAGATGGGTCAGTATCCTCCACTGCACTTCCAACTGTTGATATCAATCTATAAAATCGTTACTTCTTGGTACCCAAACATTCTAACGATGTAGTTTTTTTTTTCGTGTCCTTGGATATATAGGTTAGTGTCCAGGATGCTTGGAGTCTTTGCCGATACGATTGGATGCGCGAGGCCCTCGCTGCCTTCACTAGTGAGCTATCAGAACGTCAAATTGGTTCTTTACCGAGCATCTGCGACCGAAAGAGCGATCAACGACACCTTCTGCCGATCCTTGTTCCCATCCAATGAGTCCATTGTTTGCTCTGTCTCCTCCCCCTTGCCAATCTTGAGTGAGGTTGGGGCATGCATGGCTTTGTATCATGGTACACTGTGATGGTTTTTACCAATGTCTCTCTGTGCAGTGTGTCCTAATATATCACAGAGCTTGACATTGGTCTCTGATGGCGTACGCGTGTTTGATAGATCGATGCAGTGGCTGTTGTTGGGACTTCGACTATGGTTCTCAGTACGTTGTAACTTCTTCAGACGTCTACATCAGTTTCTCTCTGTTTTAGCCTTTGTTTCGTAATCCCTGAAAGTTGAAGAAGAAGCAAAGACGATGTAATTACTTGATCAATGCATCTTTCTGTACAGTTCATTACTGAACTTGATCAGTTGAGACTTAAGCTTTAAGAGCCCTTGCTACTCTGATCAGATGTTTTCCTGGAGAAATTATTCTGTGGGCAAACAGAAACTAATCTAACAATTTGTCAAATATTATTAAGTTAGGATTACCAGTAGGATATTATCATCATGTATTATTATTATACCATTGGACGGGTTCACCATGATCATTGCCACGTGGTGACCCCATCCACCCGAATAATTTCTCGTTTTCTTGAGATAAAGCATGGGATCAAGTTTCCTCTAAAATAAATGAATAGACAAATAAAGATGGGTTAAGGAGATTCGAGCCGAAATTTATTGAAGGAAAGCATAAGGTAGTAAATATTAGAAGTTTAGTGTTGGTAACGCTGTGTGATCCGAATCGGAGTTGGCTCATGAAATGCGATATTAGACTGGGTCTATATGCCTTAAAAGGGAATTCCCATATAAGACCTGAACCAATCTCAATTATCTATACCTCATGATTCCACCACCTATCCGATGTGGAACTAAATTATGAACTCCATTGTCACCCTCATTTTGAACGCTCAACCGGAAACTAGATACAATCCAACAATCTTCACCTTAGCTCGTTTTCGCTAGTCGAACAACCTTAGCATATCCCGGCTACCTTTTTGCTCGTTCCCGCTAGCCGAGCACCTTTAGCACACCCATATTACCTTTGCTCATTCCCGCTAGCCGAACAACCTTAGCATACTCCAGCTACCTTTGTCCGTTCCCGCTAACCGAGCACCTATGAGATCAAACATATTGTCATCACGATCCGTTCGACCACAGAACCAAACTTGACACGTTCATCCACACCATCATTGTGTGCCAACCACAACGTTTTGCTCCACCTTTGACTCGTCAGATCCACATTTAAAGCTAATTCGTGTAGTTGATGCTCCTACTCCATATTGAGAAGAGTCCGTATAATCCATGAACGTTCAGCATCATCTGTCTCGAATCAATTATAGCCGCTCAAACCAGCCCTGGAACCTTGGGCTATGATATCACTTGTTGGTAACGTGGTGTGACCCGAACCGAAGTTGGCTAATAAGGTACGATATCGGATTATGCCCATATGCCTTAAAAGAGAATTCTCATGCAAGGCATGTGAGAGCGCACGTGCTTCAGCGCACGTATCTCACAACAATCTCCACCTTAGCTCATTTTTGCTAGCCGAACAACCTTAGCACACCCCGACTACCTTTGCTCGTTCCCGCTAGCCGAGCACCCTTAGCACACCCCTGCTACCTTTCCTCGTTTTCGCTAACCGAACAATCTTAGCACACTCTGGCTACCTTTGTTCGTTCCCGCTAAACGAGCACCCTGGAGATCCAACATATTGTCATCTCGATCCATTCGACTACAAAACCAAACCTGACACGTTCATCCACACCACCATTGTGTGCCAACCACAACGTCTTGTTTCACCTTGGACTCGTCAGATCCACCTTTAAAGCTAATTCGTGTAGTTGATGCTCCTACTCTACCTTGATAAGAGCCCGTATAACCCATGAACATTCAGCATCATCTATCTCAAACCAATTATAGCCGCTCAAACCAGCCTTGGAACGTTGGGCTCTGATACCACTTTTTGGGAACAAAAGCGTGAAAACCTTTTCCCAAACCAAGAAGCCCTGCAAGAGAACCGAGCAAAAGCACACAAACCAAAAAATGCGAAACACAAATCGTAGACACAGAGATTTTTTACGTGAAAAACCCAAATAAAAAAAACTACGGGACGATCGGAGTCCAACCCTGAAAAGCCTCCACTAATAAAATAATAAATACACCGACTCCTTACAAACTTCTCACCAATCCAAACGGATCACCACAACTCTTTAGAATAGAAAATAGATCATAGACAAACGAAGAACGGAGATGACAAGAAAAGAATTACCCGAAACTGATCTCCTCTTCGAAATAGCCTTCAATATCTTCCTCTCTCCTTCCAATGTTGTAAAAGCACTCTTACCTCCTTTTGCTATATTTTTTAGATATTAGATATATTTTAGGGCTATTAGACACCTAATATATATAGCCTCAAACCCACAACTAGTATTCCTATTATATATAGGAATACCCAATCCAATTCAAATCCATTGACATATTCCTATTATATGTGGGAATATCTAATCAAAATCTAAATCTATTGATATATTTTTATTATATGTAGGAATACCCAATCCAAATATATTGATGTATTCCTATTATATGTAGGAATACTCAATCTAATTTCGGGATATTTTTCACATAGGTTGGGAACCCCACCCACTCCAACAAATCTTTTCCTTCATAACTATGTTGAAGGGGTCGTCATCTCGATGATCCGCCTACAGTACTCAAACTTTTACTTGGAAGAATTTTTGTCAACATGCCTGCTCTATTGTCATCTGTATGAATATTCTCAAGCATCGCTTGCTTCTTTTCAACCACATCCCGTATCCAATGATACCGGGTATCAATGTGCTTGGACCGGCTATAAAATGTCTGGCTCTTCACAAGGTGAATTACACTCTGGCTATTGCAAAGCAAAGTGTACTACTCTTGCTTTAGCCCCATTTCCTGTAGCAGCTTCTTCATCCACAAAAACTCCTTGCAAGCCTCCGTCGTCGAATTGTACTTTGCCTCTGTCATCGATAAGGCAATACACTTTTGCAACCGTAACTGCCACGATGCCGCTCCACTAGTAAACATCATCACATAGCCCAAAGTCGATCGCCTCGTATCTACATATTCAGCCATATCAGCATCGGTATACCCAACCACCTTCGGCTCGTCACCACTAAATGAAAGTCTCCAATGCAGTGCCCTGAAGGTATCGTAGAATCCACTTGACCGCACTCCAATGTACCCTTCTATGATGGGAAGTATACCTGCTAACTATGCCAACTGCGTGAGCGATGTCTGGCCTCGTACAATGCATAGCATACATAAGACTTCCCACAGCTGAGGCATATGGAACCCGCTCCATATATTTTTTCACGTCCTCGGTAGATGAACACTACTCCTCAGTGAACTTAAAGTGGGCCGCAAGGGGGTTACTCACTTTCTTCGACCTGTCCATCCTGAAACTCTGAAGTACCCAGTGAATGTACTTCTTTTGGGACAAGTGTAGCAGCTTGGACTCTCTCTCTCTCTCGGCTGATCTCCATCCCAAGAATAGTCTTCGATGCACCCAAATCCTTCATAGAGAAGGCCGCGCCCAGTTGGCGCTTCAACTTCGCTATCCTAGTGGCATTTTGACCCATCAGTAGCATATCATCAACATAGAGTAGTAAAATGATGAAATTATCCTCGACAAAGTACCACACAAATACACAGTGATCCGACATCGTCCGTGCATAACCATGCTCCCCCATAAACGACTTGAACTTCCTTAACCACTGTCTCGGAGCCTGCTTCAGACCATACAAGCTCTTCCTCATTCGGCAGACCAAGTGTGACTTATCCTTCTCAAAGAATCCCTCAGGCTGCTCCATGTACAACTCCTTCTCAAGAACACGGTGGAGGAATGCCGTCTTCACGTCCACCAGCTCGACCTCCAAGTCAAAATTGGCTGCCAATGCTAGCACCACTCGGATAAACGACTGCTTGATGACTAGAAAAAAGATCTCACCATAATCTATGCCCTTCCGTTGACTGTAGCCTTTAACTACCAGCCTCGCTTTCTATCGAGGGCGAGTAGCATCATCTGTCTGGTTCACTCTGAATACCCATCGATTTTTCAAAGCCTTCTTGCCCTTTGGCAACCGCACCAGCTCATAAGTAGAATTGGCATGTAAGGAACTCATCTCCTCCTGCATAGCCTCCATCCACTCCTGTCCGTGTTCGTCTTCCATAGCCTCTATAAAATATTCGGGCTCTCCTCCGTCAGTCAATAGCACAAACTCACCCGGTGAGTATCTCGTAGATGGTCGACGCTCTCTATCGTGCCTCCTCAACGGAACCACTGGTGCTGGTTGTATATCAACAGCCTCCTCCCCTTCAGGAACTACCTCCTGGGCATGCTCATCCTCTTGAGGGTCACCCTGACCACCATCAGCAGGCTGGTGATCAAGGTTATGAGCAACTCCATGTACTGGCTCCCCCATAACTGGATCCTCGTCGATGTCCTCTGAAAACTGCTCGAAGTAAAATGACTCTAACTCATGTAATTCCTCAGCCTCAGAAGGCATATCGGAATCCTGAGTGTTGGTCATGGTCCGATCTTCAACAAAAACCACGTCCCTTCTTTTGTAGATCTTTCTTTCCACTGGATCATAGAGTCTATAGCCAAACTCATCCCGACCGTAGTCGACAAAGACGTACCACCTCGTCTTCGGTTCAAGTTTGGATCTTTCGTCCTTCGGTACATGCCTGAAGGCCTTACAACCAAACACTCACAGGTGATTGTATGACGGCTCTTTGCCATACCATATTTTTTCAGGCACATCATCATGCAAAGAAGCACTAGGAGATAAATTAATGACATAAGCAGCTGTATAAAGTGTCTCACCTCAATAGTTGTCCAACAAGTTTGCTTCTGACAGAAAACACCGTACCCTCTCCATGTATCCCTTGCTCTCTGCAATAAGCATCAAAAGGACCAATTGTAGCTGCTCAAACTAGCCCTATAACCTTGGGCTTTGATAGCACTTGTTGGTAAGGCGGTGTGACCCGAACCGGAGTTGGTCCATGAGATGCGATATTAGATTGGGCCCATATGCCTTAAAAGAGAATTTTTATATAAGACCTGAACCAATTCCAATTATCTAACCTCATGATCTCACCTCCTATTCGATGTGGGATTAAATTACCAAATTTATTGTCACCCTTCTTTTGAGCGCTCAACCAAAAACGAGATACAAATCCAACATTGAGCACTAAAGAAAAATACTACAATTTCAAATTTAATACAAATGGACAATTACATAAAGAGCTTTCTTGAGATTCATAGAACAATGAGCATTGACTCAAAATGTATGTATGATAGATTATGAAAGCTCCATGATAACCTCAGTTAACTTCACGAGAACCGTTATCCATTAGTCAATCATGATCAGTGGCGGATCTAGGATTATAATTTACTGGAGGCACAATCATAAGGGAGTTCAGAAACAACCCTCTGAATATTTTTTTTGATATAATAATATAATATAATATTAAATAATATTATTTTCATACAAACAAATAAATTACTATTTAGGTAACCGCTATATTTGCGACAGACAAGTATATTACTAAGTGGGAATATCATACTTTCTAAAAAATTATGTGACATGTAAATTGGTGATAACATACTTTTCTACAATAGACAATATATATTACTAAATGGGAATAGCTTACTTTCAGCTATATTTGCGACATACAAGTATTTATTAACTAGAAACCAATTTAGATGTCTGTAAGCATTTTATATGATAGACAAGTATATTACTATGTGGGGATCACATAATATTTTTTTTTTTGCATCATAAAAAATAAAAAATTTCATGCGTCCGCCCCTGAATTCAGGATTATGATATATAGCAATCGGCCCAGAGGCGTCTGATGTTTAAATCATAAGGCTACAAGGAAGAGGCGAGTTGGAGAGAAACGTTGCTTCTTCTTTTTGATGTCTTAAACTAAATAAAAATGATTATGTGTGCATCAGTCAGGAAAAAATCTTAACACAAAAATATTTATTTAATAATAAGTTAAACTAAACATTCGACGCTTAATTTCTTTGTAGAACAGTAGATATAGAACAAAACAACCAAATCACTGGAAGTACTAGTGCTCTTATAACAACCATATGTTCAAGGAATCAGTAACTTACCAAAATATTGAATGTTGCATCAGAAACCTTTACATGCACCTCAATTTTATCACAACCATCAACTAAGTATTTATTTTCAGTAATGAAACCTCCCAACTGTTGTGGGCTTGGGAGTGGACTGGGAATTGACTTATATAAAAAAAATATGAGTGAGCTGGAGTTCATCTCAGTCCACCAGTGACTCCGCTATTATTCTCGGATGTTAATATATTTTGCTAATCTCATTTTTTTAGTTTAGTTATATGTATTCCTAGTGCTAGGAGTTGCTTCTCTATTCTAGAACTTGGTTTTATTCTTTGTATTATATAACTCATAATTGTTGGTGTTTGTGGTATTTTTAACCTATGTGACAAAAATTTCGGAATACGACAAGCTTTATCCGTGTGTCGAAGAAGCTCGGAGACTGCGATAAACGTCATTCATGTATCAGATAAGTCTGGGATGTCGAAGTAGTATTCAGATAACATAGTCTGAGAATATGTTTAGACAAAGAAAATTTGGTTCGAATTCTGTCCCAAGAAAATTAGATTCCAATTCAGTCTAGTGCAGCCAGAACTGTTCTGTCTACGATTAACTGAACTCGGTCTGAATTCCGTTTAGTTGGGACTGTGCGAGTTCTAAAGTTATTTTTATACCATTGGATCAAAACAATGGTCCAGATTGGCAGAAAATTTGAGGGGTTATATATAGGTGTTTCTAAACCCTAAAAAAGTAAAGATCTAATCTATTAGAGTGTAGATCAAAGCTTTGCAACTTTTGGAGAGAGAGAGAGAGAGAGAGAGAGAGGGGGGATTGAAGACTGTAAAGAAAAGATAAATATGGGAAAAAAGTTTCATTTATTATTTTGATGCGTGAGCCTTTATATAGCAGAGTTTACATCAAAACTAACTCATAAGGTTACAACTGAATCCCTACAATCATGGTTAGAGATAAGTACAAATAAACTAACTCATGAGGTTACAACTGAATCCCTACAATCATGGTTAGAGATAATTACAAATCAGAGAAAGACCAAGTCAATAACTTAATACCCTCCCGCAAGCTCACTATCGAGTACGAACGAGAAGCTTGGACCGTAAGTTTTGAAACCGTGAGGAGCCAACAGCTTTGGTAAAAATGTCCGCTATCTTGTCCCCGGACATGGTGATAGTCGATTTTGATGTGCTTGGACCGTTGGTGAAAGACCGGGTCTGCAGTAAGAAAAGTGGCACGAAGATTTGGACCAGTCGGTCCTTGCGCTTCCAAGCAACAAAGTCAGGATTCGGGCTGGTGGTGGTTGATGGATCTGCGACCGATGAAACAGTCGGCGGAGGAGCACCACCAGCGACAAGAAATCCCTCAAGCTCATAAGCCTCAAGAGCCGAGCGAATAGTGTTGTGCCATAGAGAGTAATTGGAACGATCGAGATGGACTGCTAGCGCCGGGAATTGAAGGTTGGCCGCGGCGCCACTACAAGCAGTGAACAAGATTTGAGTAGCGGAAGGTGTAATCTGGTTGTTTTCGGAAGATATAGAGTAGAATCGGTTTAGGCTATTCTGATACCATGTAAAGAAAATATAAGTATGGGAAAAAGGTTTCATTTACTATTTTAATGCGTGAGCCTTTATATAGCAGAGTTTACATCAAAACTAACTCATGAGGTTACAACTGAATCCCTACAATCATGGTTAGAGATAATTACAAATCAGAGAAAGACTAAGTCAATAACTTAATAAAGACTATATCCAAGGAGAGATTGTGTCACTACCACATCCTGAAAATAGGGGTATTTTTGTTATTTTATATATTATAGGTATTGTGTGTATTTATTTTAAATAATTGCATGATATGTGTATATATATATATATATATATATATATATATATATATATATATATATATATATATATATATGTGTGTGTGTGTGTGTGTGTGTGTGTGTGTGTGTGTGTGTATTATATATAGTGTTCATTAATGCATAAGTTAGTAGACTAGACCTAGATGCCCACTAGATGGAGCCCTGGCCGAAATATAGTGTTATGGATTTAATTTGTAATTTTTGGGATTACTACTTTGTGTTATAATTAATTATTGCGATTTTATTTAATTGTTGTGCCTTACCGTTGCTTCGATACTTGGAGCTCTACCCTAGCTTTTGTCTTCCAACAAATTTCACACCCTTGTCCTAGACATGCCCGTCTTCTATTCCGACCTTTGTGTAACTCATAAATATGCTCTCTTGTGCTTCATTTTAGTCGCACAATATTCGTTGCAAACGTTATTTTTAAATTCCAAATAAATCCAACTTTGTATCTTGTGCGTTCCAATCGAAATTGGAGACACAATCTTGACCCATTTTGTGCAACCCAAATTATGATAATATTTTATTCCGAGTCTTCTTCATTCATGACACTTGTGTCCCACCTAATTTGAGCCCCATGTACTTCTAATTATTTTTAAAACACCAATTATATTTATTTTAATTAAATTAAACAAAAAATCCACCTTTGTGCAATTTTCCAATTGTTCGGCACTTTTATGCAAAAGTGCATTAAGGTGTCCACCCCATTGGACACGACACATGAAGAAACCCATTTCTCCTTTATGTAAATTTTTCCATAATTTTTGGAAGTGTGTAAAACTCAACATCAACCTCCTCAAACCATAGCCCTCCAAATTTTGAATCAAATGCAATCCTAGCCATCCATTTTGAATCTATGTAATCATAGCCTTGAAATATCTATTGAGAAGCCCTTTTCCCAAGGAGTATGGACCAAATTTCTAGGTTAACCCAAAACCTTACATGTATATATATATTCTTTTCCTTTTTTACTTTTTCCTTTTCTTTTTTAAACCTAGCTTTTCCCCAGCCGTTCTTCCTCAAACCTTCACCCCATCTCCTATCATCCTCTTCCCAGTCGAGACCCGACCGGAGCACTCGCCATCTTTGCCAGAGCGGCCCTGTCCTCGCCTACGCACACCGAAAGCCTCCCTGCCAACCGCCTGCACTCGCTGGACCCAGACTCGCCTGCTTCCGCCTCTCGTTCAACTCGCATCCTCCCGCCGCCTGAGCCGCTCTCGACAACACCTGATCATGATACCACCCCGCCTCTCCTCCTCACCTCTTCACCTGACCTTCCTCCGACCATCCACCGTCGAGCAGTCCCCCGCAGCCCGACTTCCTTCTCCCCTCCGACCAGTAGATCCCAACCGTCGACTGAACCGCCAGCACGACCACGACTTTACCTCGCAGCGCCGAGCAAATCCACCTGACACCCGCAGTTCTTCCTCCCGCGCTCGACTTCCCTTCAGCTGGCCGACGACAGCAGAAACCCGTCCATCCCCACCCCACTATTCTTCTCCTCCTCGACACCCTGAGCACAACCAATCCCCTCGCCGGAATACCTCATCTCCACCACCCTCTTCTTCTCATCCCTTTACGACCTCGACACCCCGAGCCTCCTCTTCTCTCCTCCCTCATCACCATCATTCTCATCACCATCACCATTATCACCATCATCATCACCTCCATCATAACCCTCATCGTTGTCATCGTCGTCAACATTATCATCGTCATCATCGTCGTCATCTTTATCATCGTCGTTATCATCTTCATCGTCATCGTCGTCGACATCGTCAACCCCGTGCGTGCCTGCACAGGTTCGTTCCTGCCCTCCTTTATGATTTTATGTACGTATGTGTATAGTACTCATTTGGGATATGTATATATATATATATATATATATATATATATTTAGTATATGTATATTATTCAATTGATATGCATATAATTATTAGTTGTTATATACGTATATAAATATATGGTATGTATATATTGTAAGTAATTAAATACTATGCTAGTTAAGACTATATGTATATTTGTATATATACAGTATGCCCTAATATTAATTACGAATATTCCGTATTTACCTAGACCATGTGACCCTGAGTGATTGTGAGTAGACTGCCTTATGTACACTGACGTACTGGCAAGACATGTGTTATTTTGACTGTCTGATTATGCACAGCAATTACAGACGTAACACCCGTACAACTAGACGCACAGTTGACCCTGTACTATTGATTGTGTCGTCCCTAGCATAGTCCCTAAGTTCATTATGTACTATTGTCACGACCCGCACCCGGTGTAAGGGTATTAGTCGGAAACAACGCCCAGCCTACGCCGCAGAATCGGCGGTAGAACGCTGTCTAGATAATCTATCTAATATAATGAACCACCAATAATGATAAAATACTCAATCACAGAACTAAGATGGAAAGAGCACGAATCAGATAAAGAAATGAATAGTCACAATACAACTCATGAGTCTAAAATAATACATCAATGAGTCTGAAAAAAATAACAACAAAAGCTGGAGACAAATCCAGTACAAAGAATACTACAAAACTATAAAGCTACAACTCCAGGGTCAACTGTCTCAGTTGGGATAAGTCCCTCTTGAGCCAGGGTCTCAGAATCTAAACCCACAACATCCTGGGGTCCATAGTAGGTAGGGTACTCCTCAGTGTCATCTGGAAAAATATTTCCAGTCAGGAAGGAGCAGAGTACAACCCTAACAGCAGTTCTCAAATAATGATAAAAACTATGTAACAGTAAATAGCTGTGGATAAACAAGATGCATAAATAGATACAAGAATGTAGAGACAATAAGGAAATACTGGAAAAAATACAATAATGAACAATATGCTGATGGAACAAGAATACTAATGACTAAGTGTGTGAGTACAGCTTAACATGTGATCGGCTTGGGCAAGATGCAATGCGGCCTGGCTAATCATACGTGCTGGGTATGACCAACACTATTCAGGAAACAAGACTTTATTCAATAGGGATTTGATCACATATCTATACTAATACTCCCCACCCCCGACTGGTATAATAGATCCAACCACGGTACGTTATGGCACGAGATTCCCCAAGAAGATAGCTAGTCTCCCCGAGAATCGGTGTCTGTACATGCACAAGATAACCAATGAAACAATACTTGCACCATATACACCATATACCAAGGAATAACATCTCATGACGAGATCCGGATATACCAATCCGTGTAACCATAGTGTCGAGAGAAACATGTAAATCTACACTAGATACAACGAACATAGAGGATATCATAAATGAGAAACTATCAGAGAATGTACTCGCCTGAAGTCCAATGAACAGTCTCACAAATGTCTGACTCGGTGCCTCGAAGACCTAGATATGGAATACAACATTAAAACAAGGTCCCGGAAAGAGAACAAGTCAAACTAGACAACTTCTAGGCCAATAAGTCAATTCTAAGTCTAAAGTCAACTATGGTCAACTCTAAAGTCAACTAAAGTCAAACATGGTCAAACCTAGGTCAACCTCACAAAATATCTAAAATATAAAATAGAAATAAAATACAATGATTTTAGGAATCAAATTAGATTCCAAAAGAATCTACACAAAGTATTTAATAATACAAAAATTATATATCATAAATAATATCTATGTAAACCAATATCCATATAATTAAAATACTATAAATATAATAATTATATGCCTCACAAAACACCCATATATATATATATATATATATAACAATAAATATATATAATATAAATAAACTGCCAAAGTGTCATTGAAAACAGGGGGTTAAAACAAAGATTTAAAATAAAATAGCTTATAGTGACAGTCTTGACTGTCACTAAAAACTGTCGCAGAAAAACCGTGTGTGATATACACACTGCTGAACAATTGGTGACAGTTAAACAACTGTCACCGAAACTGTCGCCAAATGCTGTTGAATCCCGCCCGCAGTCATTAATGACAGAAACGTCATTAATGCAGAGCGGTTACAGCGGCTACAGCGGCTGCTCATTAAAACGGTCAATTAATGACAGTTTCACTGTCATTAATGCACTGTCGCTAAAAACTAGTTATATAAATATAATTATATATATAAAAACAGAATATATATAAAACAATAATATTTATATAAATAAACAGAATATATAAAACAATATATATACATATATAAAACCTTTAATAAAACTATACATATATATGTATATTAATATAAACATAAACTTATACATTCAAATATTAAATAAATATTAACACAAGAACATATTAATGTACATACTTAACATTAATATCCAAACAATTACATAATAATTATAAATAATATAATTACACAATTAAACATACAATATGTTTTATAAAACATTTTATGTACAAAATATATTATTAATAAGTAGTACATATATATTATACAAGAAGCTACATATTATTTTGTACACTATTTGCACACACAAAATATAGATCCATGCTACAAAAATTACTATAATAAATACACAAAAATAAACATATAATCTCCATATATATATACATATTATAAAATAAGAATTTAAACCATACATAATTAGATCTACACATAAACACATTAAATTGGAGAGTATCACACCGTATCCCACTAGATCTAGGATACGCATGCGACACGAGTCCAACACACAACCAATTGCACCCCGAAGGACACAAACAACTCACAAATAATATTTACGAACAAATCAAAGCGTCAAAAGTAGATCTATGTGTCCGTGTCAAAATACGACATGTTCAAAGCCCCGTGTCGGAGGAAAACCCCCAAATGACACGTATCACCAAATAGTTGGGACACGAACCACAAGTATCCCAATATGGACACGACACTAGCCTTAAACACAAAGTTCATTGTCCAATTGATCTATAGGATCAATTGACACACACAACAAAATGTAAATTCGGAATTCCAACAAAATTGATACAAAAAGCACCATAACTTTCTCCATGGGTCTCCTATGAACACAAAACAAAGTCCTATGGGTAGTACATACATATAGGTTGATTTTACATGATTAAATTCCAGATTTAGAAGCTATTTAAATGGGAAAATCTGGAATATACCTATTGGGAGATGGATTCCCAATGAAAACTCCAATTGAGATGAACTTGCTTCCAAATTGTAGATCCTTGCTCCTCTTTGTAGATCCTTGCTTCCTTCTTCTAGATCCTTGCTTTCTTCTTCTCTAATGGTGAATTGGGAAGAATTTGGAATGAATTTGGTAGGGAATTGGATTGGGAATGGAGGGAATTTGGTAGTGGGAATTTTCTAGATCTAGAATTGAAATGAAATGAGAGGAGAGAGAAATTTCCCCCCTCCCTATATAGGCCGGCCATGCCCCCCTCCCCAAGTAATTATGAAATGTCCAATGTACCCCTTGGGGCCTCTCATGAAGAAATAATTAAAGAAGGAAGCTTCTAGTCTAATCATTTAATTAATTTAATCCATCTCCTTAACTATGGGCTTTCTAAATGGGCCAAGTCTAACTAATTAATTCATGTTGGTCCATGGGTCCAAACTAAACTAGTTGGGTCCACTAAAAATAAGTCCAAAATATTTTAATAACATCTCACAACAATTAAATAATACAACAATTAATTATTTACCATGCACAATATTTATTTAAATAGGAAATTACTAAAATACCCTTTTTTCTAAAATGTGGGAGTGACAAGTCTACCCTCCTTAAAATAATTTCGTCCTCGAAATTCAAAGACGATAACTACCCCCAGAAAATCACAGAACAGAACTAAAGAATCACAATTAACTAATGAAAGATCAATGAACAGAACATAACCAGGAAATAACATACCTCAAGGTACAAACAAATATGGATAACGCTCTCGCATGTCATCCTCTCTCTCCCAGGTAGACTCCCCTGGAGAGTGATGCCTCCATGCGACGCGCACCAAAGGAATAGTCTGGTTCCTCAGCACCTTCTCTCTCCGATCCAGAATCCCAACTGGCTGCTCTGGATAGCTAAGAGTAGGGCCCACCTCTATCTCTGAGTGATCCAATACATGACTAGGATCTGCCACGTATCGTCTCAACTGCGACACATGAAACACATTGTGCACTCCCTCCAATGCAGGTGGCAAGTCTAGTCTATAAGCAACTGCACCGACCCTCTCTAGAATAGTGAAAGGTCCGATGAATCGCGGACTAAGCTTTCCGCCTCCACCGAAGCGAATCGTGCCTCGTGTCGGAGAAATCCTCAGAAACACCAAACCACCCACCTAGAACAAAACACCAACTTAAGAACTTAATCTATAACAAACAACCAAGAACAAGCACAAAACAAAATCTAAACTATACCTCAAACTCCAAAGGTCTCCGATGGCTATCGGCCCAATGCCGATGTCTGTCCTGCGCCACCCGAAGTCTATCTCTGATCAACTGAACCTTCTCTGCTGCATCCACAACCATCTCTGGCCCAAGCAAAATTCTCTCTCCAACATCGTCCCAAGACAAAGGAGTACGACACCTCCGACCATATAGAGCTTCAAAAGGTGACATCTCTATACTGGCCTGGTAACTGTTGTTGTAAGCAAACTCTACCAAATGGAGATGATCCTCCCAAGAACCCCCGAAATCTAGTACACAAGTGCGCAACATATCCTCGAGAGTCTGAATAGTCCTCTCTGACTGCCCATCTGTCTGGGGATGATATGCAGTACTGAACTTGAGCTGAGTGCCCAAACTCTCCTGCAAACTCCTCCAGAAATGAGAAGTGAAACGACTATCCCGATCCGAGACTATGCTGACGGGAACTCCATGTATCCTAACGATCTGCCTCACATACATCTCTGCCAGCTTCTCCGTAGACAAACCCACCTTGAAAGGCAAAAAGTGGGCCGACTTGGTCAATCTATCAACAATGACCCAAATCGCGTCTTTCCCTCCTGGAGATCGTGGTAGTCCGGACACAAAATCCATAGTAATGTGTTCCCACTTCCACTCTGGAATAGGTAATGGCTGAAGTAAACCTCCTGGCCTCTGCCTCTCGGCTTTCACCTGCTGGCACACTAAGCATCTGGATACAAACTGTGCCACTTCCCTCTTCATGCCATACCACCACACACTCTCTCGCATATCCCGATACATCTTGTTAGCACCTGGATGCATGGAATACTGAGAGCGATGCGCTTCCTGCAACACCTCCTCACGCAACTCCCCACTAGGCACACACAATCTATCTCCATGCCTCAAAGATCCATCCTCTGCAATAGTGAAATCATCCTCCAATCCAGCTCTCACCTGAGCTCTGATACTTCTCAGAGATACATCATCATACTGTGCTGCCTTGATCCTGTCCATCAAATCTGAGTGTATCTGCAATCCCCACATCTGCATAGCACATCCAGGAACAATCACCTCAATGCCCAAGCTCTCCAAGTCCTCCAACAAATATCGATCCTGCGTCAAGAACATAGCTACCGGATACCTGCTCAAAGCATCGGCAACTACATTGGCTTTCCCAGGATGATATTGCAAAGAGATATCAAAATCCTTCATCAGTTCCAACCACCGACGCTGCCTCATGTTCAACTCCTTCTGCGTGAAAACGTACTTCAAGCTTTTGTGGTCTGTGAAGATCTCCACACGCTCTCCGTACAAATAATGTTTCCACAACTTCAGAGCGAATATGACGGCTGCCAACTCCAAATCATGGGTAGGATAGTTCTTTTCATGAGGACGCAATTGCCTGGATGCATAGGCAATCACTTTCCCATGCTGCTGAAGAACACAACCTAAACCCTTCCCCGATGCATCACTATAAATAGTGAAACCTCCGGACCCTGATGGCAACGTCAAAATAGGAGCAGACGTCAACCTCTTCTTCAACTCCTCAAAAGCAACCTGGCAAT